>JALIZH010012348.1:0-75156 GCA_030522465.1 Rhipicephalus appendiculatus | reverse complement strand
ACGGAAATGCTCAATGACACAATGAACAGAATTACCGTAAGGCTGTGCATTCCATCGCTACTTTGTCGGCCAGTACTGAACCGCATGTCGATGCTATCAGATGACGCAATTTACGGAACAGACAAGCTGCCACAAGATCAGTATATGAAAATGACATTTTATGTTGCGCTTCATGCAGGTCTCGGCAAAGACACTTTGCATTTATGCCACGACACAATACAATATACCAGGACCTCAAGCATTTTGGATAGAGATACAAGATCTTAGCAGAAAAAGTGTAACTGATCTTATGCTTGCCATTTCTATCTTAATATTTCTCGCTATTTAGTTAATTCCTCCCAAAATTTCCCCGTCTGGGGCTGTTGCAAGTTAGTAGTTTCTATACAAGCTTTTTTCCCGACAGTCATAGTGTAGCGAAGAAGACTGGCCTGCCATATGGCCGAAGCACCTATCATCATCGCTCTAACATCAGAGCGTCTCGCGCTTTCGGTGGCTGACGCAATACTGAAACAATCGCATTTCTGAACCGGGCTGTTCAGAACTGGTTCAGAATTTTGAACCGTTGCATTTCTGAACCCTTGGTTCAAAACTTCATTGCAGTATAGTCGGATGCAACTTGAGAAGTCCGAAAAGCCCCCCGCCCAGGCGACCGAAACACGGGAGCTGATCGCCTCCGCCACTAAAAAAATAGCCCCCCCTCATGCACTCGGTAATGTTCTCCGGATGGCGTGGTCACCGGCCGTCTGGCTCATGACGTCAGTCTCGAGAGTGCACCCATTGGTGCAGGCTTGTGTGCATCCGTCTTTGAAGAGGAAGTACCGTGGATTCCAAAAGTTGTCTCCGACCATAGTTTATTCTGGTGCAAAAAACAAGAACGGGGCATGGAGACGACGACAACGGCTTCCGTTCGTTGTGTTCGTCTCAGTGTCGCCATTAGTGTCTTTATCTCAAGAGGGAAGTATGAGCAGCCACCAAGTAGTCTCATGTATGGCTTTCCTGAACTTCTCTCCCACAGATCGGTCTCCCTAATTTTGAAAATCCGTTTTCGATTAACATGTGACAGACAGACAGGACAGACAAAGAACTTTAATGGATCCTCAGGAGTTACTGACAGGACCCCCCTAACGTGGGGCCGCCGTAACCGCTGGCCGCGCCCGCCCACGTAGAGGACAGAACGCCATGACGCTCCGTCCTTTCCTGGGCCCTCTGGCTTGCTTTCGGAGTGCCCTGCTTCTGATGGCCTCCTCCCATTCGGCTTCGCTGGAGAGGAGGTTGTTAGGCAACCCGGTACATCGCCAGAGCATGTGAGCTACAGAACAAAAGATTTCACTGCAGTCGGGGCAACCAGGGTCAACGTCCGAGTATATTTTACTGAGGAAGCCTCGCGACGAAAAAGACCCCGTCTGCAACATCCTCAGAGTAGTGGACTGATTTCTGCCAAGCTTCGGGTGAGAAAGAGGATAGACTATCCTGCCAAGTTGGTAATGTTTCGTAATTTCGTTGAATGTTAAAAGTGGGTCGTTAGAGCCTCCAGATCTTCACGGCGCGCGTGTTCTCGCGCACGATCGCGGGCTAGCTCACTGAGGTTTGGGAAGCCCTCGAGAACGTTCTTACCCCATGTGTGCGGGGAACAAATGAGAACCGGGACAAGCCCTCTTCCTGGTGTCGAGTAACATGCGGGAATTTTTTGTTTATAAAATGTGTTTAAGGAGTGATTTGTGCCTAGACATGGCTCCGGCTACTCCTCTTCTCTTACATAGTAATTTGCGTCACGAAGTTATCAATAACAATGAAGTATTACAAAATTCACGCACGAAAATGTCCATATAAAAGGCAATGTTCCTCACGTCATGAACAATGTCCACGCGTCAACAACAAGGTTCACGCACAAGACACACAAGAAACGTGCGCCCTTTGCAGAAGAGTTCATCTCACAGTCCTTTATATCATGCGATCACAAAATTCATTGGGTACTTGCCCGCACTTTAAACACAGCTGTCTTGAAACACGAGAGGCATCGGAAGACATGTGGCCAGAAGTATCTCAATGCGAAGAATAACTGTTAATGTGAGTTAGTATCTTTGTGATATTCTTGACTCTTCTAAAAACTGCACTAGCGCGCGTGCAGCAAAGTTTGGCAGAGTTTCTGTTAGCCATGGACCCAAAACTTTTGGCTAGTGATAGCGGCCGTCTATAATTCCTATTTAGCTTTTCTAAAAAATTTTTACAGGTAACGTTGAGTTTACTTGCGTCTATTGTGTACCGAATAAAGTTGTCTCACTCACTCACTGACTCATTCACTCACTCACTCACTCACTCACGGGAAACAGCATAACTTTTTCAATGTAAAAGTAGGTGTTTTATGTCTTCTTCTGCCTCTTCACATGTGCATGTAGGGAAAGTTAGTTTTTTGCTTACCCTATATAACATGTGAGAATTGTTTTAGGCGTCTGAACAGCATATCATATTGTATTTTAGCGCAATCTACGTGGCAGGGAGGATTTTATAAGATCAGCGTAGGTACGATGCACAGTCTATACTTCTTCCCTACCATGTTTTACTACGCGTTAACCTACAGCTTCTCGACTGAGTAATCCAGAATGCGTTGCACATGTTATATATGCCTATAAGCCGATTATAGATAGATAGATATTCTCTTACTAGGGAAAGGGAGGACCGAAGGTCAATAATGGGGAGATTGGAGGAGGGGGGAAGGGTGAGAGGCACACACTAAGTCATGCGCGCCAAGCCACTACTAATTTCCGAAGTGGGCTAATGTGACAAGCTGATGAGGGTTCTCGAGTATGCCCTTTTGTACCGCTTTCAAATCGGGATGTAGAGAAATGGCTTTGTCCTTTCGATAATGATGTAGGGCAGGACAGTGTAGAATGAAGTGCTTCAGGTTGGCTATGCATGAAGAGTGGCGCAAGGTACATATGCTGGGGGTAGAAGTGCCAATACTCCTCTTCCGGTCATCAATAGTCTGCCATTTATGAATTATACGAGGGGTACTGGCTGCGTTGGCAAGTACTTTGTTAATGAATATTTCCTGGGATCGGCTGAGGGCGAGGTTCTGAAACATACCAGTAGGGGTGACATCTTTGAGTCTCTCCCGATTAATATACTTGATGAAGCACCGAAGGCGGGCCATTTCAAAGTGAGAGCTCGGTGACAAATTCGCCTAGGGGTGGCTACCGAGATCAAGAGATCCACGAAGGAGAGGTCGGAGATGATAAGGTGGAACTCCAGCATTTGAGGTGGCAAAACTGTGTGCCACCTCGTTACCTCAACCTTGGATCCCCACGTGACTGGGCGCGTCCAGGCGACTCTAGTGTCAATGCCATTCTTCTGTTCGAGCAGGAGAATGTTACGGATACGTAAAGCCGCGACATCTTCTGTATTTGGATCCTTTATGTCCTTTAATGCCTCAAATGAGTCTGTGTAGATAGTTGACGGCACTATGTTATCCTGCAGGGCGGTCCAGATGGCCAAAAGTTCTGCTTGTGTAGGCGTCGCGTAGTCCATTCTGCATGTGTAGCGCTTGGCCTCACCGGTCGAGGGTTTGTACCATGCTAAGGCCAAGCGTTGTCCATCGAGAGCGGCGTCGGTAAATATGGCGTTGGTGGTATGCAAATTCTGCCGCTGAGAGAGCCGCTATCTAGCCGCAGAGGCTCCGATTGCGAGTGGTGCGGGTGTCTTCGAGTGGCACAGTTCAGGAAAGACGAGGACAGTGTCTTCACTAGCAGTGTCCCCGGGGTTCAATACGGACACGTCGGGTGTCCGAAAGCAGGGTATCTTGTCCCTGTATGCTGAGATGGAATCGATTATATAGGGACGTCTGGGAATTTCTGAGAATATCGTCAATGGGGTGCATAGGCGTTAGACCCTGGAGTTTTTGTATATTGGTAAACCTCTGTAGTCCCGTGATAGTCCGGAGGACATGTCAGTGAAGAACTTGCAGAATTTTTTTCGGCTTTTTTTGACAGGGTTTTCACGGTGCAACCGTAGGCGATTTCACCAACTGCGACTTGATCTGACAATGGTGGCGCAGGCTGATTGTCGTGCTCCGCCAAATTTATTAGAGATGCGCTTTATTGTGTTCAGTAGCTTTGGTCATTGTTTTTTTTTTTGAGCTTGGTTGTCCAAACATGTCCCGTATTACAGTTGTGGATGGAAATCCCAAGAATTTTCATGTGCGCGTGTATTGCTGTGACTTTATGAGCTCCTACTGTCCATGTCATTGTCTGCTCCGGTGGAAGGGCACTACTTCTGCCATCGACGCAAAGAAGTTGAGTTTTCTCTGGCGCTAAAGTCAATCCTATTCTTGGAAGGGTATCCCCGAGTGCAATCAGAGCAGCTTGAAGTACATTTGCCGTATCCTGAATATTCCCACCATAGTCCTGTGCTTCGGTCCAAATGGTTATATCATCCACATGGTATAGCGGGCGCCAGTGTTTGATTCCAGTTCTTGGGCTAGAGCGCTGTAGTTACTCTTTGATTCAAGCGATTAGTCAGCAGCTCTAAACACGGCGCATGGTGTATAATGCATAATGGAGGTATTAGATACCGCAAGAAATGCGCAACATCCATATTTGCATATATACAAGTATATCCCACCAGCCTGCCTCAAAGAGGATCCTCACATCATAATCATTATCATGGCCGTGGTATATTGTGTTTGCAGCGATGGGTAAATGTGCTCGTAAGGTGAGGTAGTTGTAGGTTCGTTAGAACCTGTATTTGGGCTAGTTGGTCTTGCACAACGGGAGAACCACGACTCAGTTTCAACAACGGACTAACAGAGAAGAGACAGATAACAAGGAAACAGCGCCCCAATGCATGCTTTCTTTTTTGTTCGTTGCTTGTACAAATTGTGGTGTGGTCCAGAGCTCATGCTATGTAATGCATTGATGCTACTTGTATCCCCAGTACGAAGAAATTGCTTTTATTTATTTATTTATTTATTTATTTATTTGTTTATTTATTTAATATTTTACTTTTTCCCCTATGCTTTACAGATGTTAGGGCTTACAGCAGTGAAACATTTACCAGCCAACAATGTTTTTACCACACAAGATGATGCTCCTTATCAGTCGAGAATCGATGCACTCGCTAGGCCTAATTGTATTGCTCCCATCACTAGCATGGTGTCAGCCATCTTGATTTCGACAGGGAAGAAACGTTTTTCTGTGGCAAAAGGAAGAAATGTAAACGCCTTTAAAGACGAACATAGGGGACATCGCCGTTTCTCTCTTAATGAAGTCAGGGTCACTGCATTTTTTTTAAAAGATTCTATGATGCAACCTACGCGCTCCTCAGAGGTCTGGCGGTCGGCACTTTACGATAACACCATGCAGAGACTTTCCTGGAGATTTCGGTAAATATTTCTAAACGATAGATGATTTTACAGTTAATTCAACAATCCTGGACGAAAACAAGGCATAGGGTTGTTTATAGACGCTATCTGCCCACTGAAGAATACCAACAGCAAGCGCACATTGCGTGCGGTCGCCGCGAGGGGGGTATCCCAAAACAGGCGTGAAAGACACGCCATCGCCGAGGGCGGACTGTGTGACATTGGCTGTTACAGTGGGCTGTCTTGCTAACTGAATGGACCATTACAGAATGAAGCCTCAAGTCAGCAATCGCGTGGCTGCAGCATATCATTTAACTGCATGCACAATAAACTATCGTTGCCTGGACGTTGTCAAAGCTTTCCGAAAATGATATCTTTAAACTATAGTCATATTCGCATCTACAGCGACTTGTATGCGCCGTCTAGAAGATCTATCTGTTTTTCTTCTTATAGTTACTTTATATTTATCATGTGGCGTCGCACTTTTTGTTTATCGGTGTCGTCAACGTGAAATTACCCACTGCTTCTTTTTCCTAATTCCGTACATTCATTGGTTAGAACTTTTAACATGATCCCTACGATACCCTCTCCCTCCATCCTAGTGAACTTGCTAGTATCTCCAGCGTCAAGATCACCATAAATTAACGCTAAAGGCTGCAGACTTTGCGAATGCTGTTAAAAGAAGTAGCAGTCTACGAGGCGAAACATGCGAAACATGTTGTATTGCGCAACGACGTGAAGGTGAACAAACGCCACATAGCAGCGTTCACTGGAGCATTTCTGCAGACGACGGCAGTAGACAAGGGGCCACTTGAGCTCGGAATGATTGTGAAAAACAGAGAAGTTCATTGCAGCAATCAGCTTGCAGCGGGTGACGCGAGGTAAAACAAGGTGCAGCGACTGAAATGAAAACATTTCACACGCAACATTCTCTGGCAAGTTCTCCAGCAATTTTGCTGGACAGTCACCTCAGTTTTAAGCGGGGATCGACAGCAGATGGCTACATAGACATTTTAAAGCGAAGCTGGCTATTGCTTGGGAAAACGGTCTGCGCGCGAGCAGGAATCCCTCCAGAGCAGCGTATGTGCCAAAGAAATCGGTCCAATCACAATATTCACCACTGGTCCTATAAACACGAGGAAGTTGTCTGCGGGCAAAAACTTAAGTGTCAGGAAATATGGACAAAACCCACTAGTCAAGCCAAGCGCATGCGGCAAGCTAGCACGTGGCGACAGAAAGACGCGTGCTCTTCCAATGAGATTCTTTAAATAGCATATGCTAATACGAAAATCGACTTTAGGGACAGAGGTTTCGAATTTACTTTCAGTGCGTGTGATCGGCTTCTGTAGTAAGGAATCTTGCTTATCTTCTGTAAATCGTTCCTCAGTATAAGGTTTCACATTTTTAGCCAGGCTTTTGGCAAATAGCGATTCATTGTGTCGGCTATTGCATCCGCTGAGTTCTATATTACGGCGAGATATAGGTTGCGGGCACTGTATACAAACAGTTCATATAGTTCTGCTTTGCTGGTTACAGGCTTTCCTTTTAGCATAGAAGCGCGAAGGGCCATTACTTATAAGATTATTGTGCCTATTCCTGTCTTTTATCTTCAGAGCTGCGACAGTTGGATTTGAGGACAAATCGTACACAAAGCGAGTCGTTTGGGATGCGTAAATAAATTCGTGAAAGTTGCCGTTATGTGAATTAAGTGTATAACAAATGCGGTATCTCATCATACTCAGTAAAGCTACGCCACACACACCAAGCGAAATTCCTTTCAAATTTTTCTCATTAACGACAGTACATTTTCGTAGCGTCTATGTCGTCCGCCCCGAGGAACACTTCACGTCGGTGCCGATTCATTCACCTCAACAAGCTCGTTTCTCAAGAAAGCGAATGCGAGCCTAGATGACAGAGAGACTATAGAATAAATGTTCATTTCAATATTTTCAATGTCTGGGTCAGTTGGTACATGACGCTAAAGCATAAATCAGGCAAGAAGACGGCGGACAAGGGAGGAAGCGACACAGACATATATTTTATTTATTACGCAAATATTTATTACGTTATCTCTCGGGAGGCGCAAGAGTCGAAAATTTGTTTTCGGAGTCAGCGCTGTCCTGGTGTTCCATGTGAACTGCAAGTGCAATAATACGCTATCACATCCCGACGCTAATTACGCAGCAAGGTGCGTGGGTGAGTCATAAAGGATGGATTTCGCAGTGTTTACTGCGCTCGGGTCGCGCAAAGGGTTTGTTTAGGAGGTGCACGCGTCTCCTTATGTAGTAAGCTCGGCCGTGCGCGTAGAACTGAGCGTATAGGCGGCCCTCGCGCCTTGCTTCGCAGGTTAATCTATGGCCGGCGCGAACTGCGTGCAAGCAAAGGTGGGTAGTCGATTCGTGTACTGTGTCGTTGCTATGTTGAAGGTCGTGTAAATTTTTTGGCTTCCACTGCGGTGATGAGGTCGGTTACATTAAACACTGCACTACAGTAACGGGGCAACATTTATCGTACTCGAGCGACGGGCCAAACGTATGGCTTGATTGGTGTGCCGGTATCACATGGGAGCACGTAATATACCAGTAGTCTCCAACTCACACCAGCTGCCGGGCCGCCGTCACAAAATTTAGTACCGCAACGGGCCGGGTCAGTGAAAAGCTGGACGCAAGGGGGGAGAGGGGAGGGGGGTTGAGTTTGAAGAAAATGTCCGCCAACGCTGCCATTTGAAAGAAGGCCCTTCCCATATCTCATATATATCTCATTCATAGATGAAAGGGATTTCACGTTCAGGATTTGAGGAACATACCGATACCGATCTCCACAACGACTAAAATCTGGACTGAAGTTAAGGAGTTTTTGCCTCGCTATTATGTTTCAACACAGGGTTGCGTCATGAAGTGCCTCACAAAAAAAAAATGCTTAAGGCCAGTCACTCGCGAACACTATCCTTTATCTTTCTCTCTCTCTCTCTACTCGCGAACAAAGCGTTAGTAATCAGGATAGGCGAGAAAATGAATGCAGCACCATTTAGCAATGGTATGCAAACATGAAAGAATGTATGCTTGGGCATGTTGGTAATTCATGTTTCACTTCTTTAGCGCACTAAAGGACAAGGACGAAAAGCGACGCGGTCACAAGCGCTGCCACAAACAGCTAGATGGGAAGAAGACTGTCATGTGCGGGCCAAGGGCCGCTTGCGAAAGGTCGAGAGGCCGCATGTTTGAGACTCCCCGTAATATAATGTGCAACCGCCGCACATGTATGGCAAGTGTGGTCACTGTAGGGCAGATTTTCCAATTTTACTAAATTGAATTCTGTTTATTCTGGGACAAAGGGTTGCCGACGATCACTAGGCAGAAAGCTGCATGAAGCAGTTTGAGGGGAACGCGGTTACCTTATACACAGGGCAGATCGACAGCGGTCGAACGAAAGCGCACCGCGAACATCATGCATGAAATTCTAACTAAAAGTATGAAGAAACATGGTCTGAATTAATAAACAAGGTCATCGTGAAAACATTTCGCACAGTTGAAGTGATGAAATGGCGTAGTGATGAAAAGAAAGGAAAAGAAAAAAAAGCACATGAACGTGTTACGGCAGCAAAAGTCATCACATGAAGTTTATCTTTTTTTAGCCTAAACTGATACATTGAGAATATTTTCTTTGCGTAATCAATATTAAACTGTCGGCAAACAAATCTGTAGCATTTGGTGACTCTTGCTATCTGCTCGTGTTAACAATCCAACGTTCTAACTGACGTGATTTATAAAGAATTACGTTGTTTTAAGGATGGCAGTTGTGTATAAACATCATCATTCTTAATTTTTCCAATTCCATACATGCCGCAATGCCAATATCTGTACAAGGATTAAATTCTTATAGTTCTAAGCTTTGGACGCAACGAAGTATGGCAATGATATGGTGCCTTGGAGAAACGGCGTATTGACGCGATAGCGTTAAAGAGCTCGTTTCGCAGAAATTCCGGTGTCGGCGTTGTCGTCACCGTGGTTGGTTGTGAGCGAAAAATTAGCGTTTTTAGTAACCGAAAAATCGAGGAAGCGGTAAATAAGGTGAATCAAAGTCTTCGCTTCGAGTGAGAATCGAGCCGCGGCCTTCTGCGCGGCAAGCGGGTGTTCTACCACATAGCCACGCCATTGCTTGAAACTGCCTTAGGAAAAAATACACGATAAGAATGTCATGTAATGGGAGTGTAGTGCATGACAGATGCGTAGAATCGCATCAGGTGTCAAAACATGTGAATTGTGCAACGAGCGGGTGTTTTAAAGGCCCACTCTTTACAAAGCTCTGAGACATATTTATTTAAAGTCATCAGCAAAAGCATCAACGAAGTGAGCAGCTGCGTAGGTTTGCGTGTTGCCCTATAAACGCGTAGTGGGCGAAAGCAAAAGTTATGACGCAGTGCACACTGCGCCACTGTACTTGCAGTAGGCATTCTAGGATAGTTTGAAACGGCTGATGTTACGCGTGCAGACATTTGTTTCCTTTGAGCGCGGTTGAGGCGTGCACCGAGAACCGAAGGCAGGCTAGCATTTGAGAAGGGAATGCGCGCGGGGCCCGATTTCACGATCGCGTTCTACTCTTGAAAGTGAAGCTCAAGCGTCCTTAAGTTTTGCTTTATTTTTAATACCGTCATTTTGTCAGTGTTTCCTGCTGAAGTCGCCACGCAGACAAGAATTCCGCACTGTAATAAAGAAAGGTCGTGCCACGCCACTGTATACCCAGGTATTAATTGTTTACGCAAACAAAAGCAGTCATTACACAATTAAGGAAGGATAATTCTGCATTGATCACGGAGAAGCTGATTCTGCTTCCCGTGCATGATATTGGTATTTAACAAAATGTTTTCCTCTTTCTTAGTCAACATTGGAAGCGATTTCATCTCCAAGCTAGCTCTCGTAGAATCGCTAGAATAACCAGTGTTTTAAGACATACCACATGCCTTACATCGCAATGGTTCCAGCCATGAAGGCCCTTTGCACATTTCCTTAATCATCTCTTTTTCTCACCAAAAAGTGAGGATATAAACTTGGCTATGGAAGATATAGATACAGGTACCATAAGGCTGAGTGCCTAAGGACCAAACTTGTTTTTAGACGTTCTTTGACTTCTAGCAAGACTGAGATGGGGCCCCTCTGAGAAAAGTCTCCTGCAGTTGTACCAGGCATTGTTCGCTGGCCATCTATCCTTCAGCTAACCCGTCTTTCCGAGCATTCGCGAAGCATGCATTTGTACTTCAGAGAGCCTTCAAGCTTGAGAGCTGCGAATGTGCCTGGGGCTACCAAGGTGTACATCAACCTCTGGTACCATGGAAGGAGTCACGTAGATGCCCTATAGAGGTTTACTTATCTTGTGAGCCTCTTCCAGTCCACCCGCTACTGCTGACTCGACACGCAAACCATCCATTTACTTTGCTACAGACAGCACCTACTCACGATGGCTAGATACACGTAGGCGCGTGATCACTTCAGACTTTACACCAGTCATCCCCGCAGTGCCACCGCATACGCTGAATAGACCAGTGGTCTCAGTTCAAATACCCACGATTACGAACATGAGTCGCGTTCCTTGTGCTACCCTCGAATAGCAGCTCATCGTGGCACATTTGACCGAACAATGCGACGATTATCTGCGCATGTACACCGATGGATATGTGACTCCAGGGTGTTTCGACTGAGGCCTTTGTGATCCCTCATCTGGGTACTTTCCGGAAGCACAAATTACATCGCAAGTAGTCTTAAACAGATGCAGACCTCGTTGCAATACAGGAAGCTATCCAATTCATGTCCGGCCAAAGACCGCGTAAAGGAACGATACTATATGACGCAAAATCCGCAATGCAAGCCATTGCCTCTTGCTCAAGAATGGGACAATATCACACGCTATCTTCAGAAATCATTGAAGCAGTCAACCTTACCTGAATCCCTGAATACTGAATAGGCCGGCAACGAGCTTGCTGATGCTGAAGAGCTGTTGTGTATAACGGCCCCATTGACGTGAAAACTCCGTACTCGCGAATAGACGTAAACACTTTGTTGAAATCGCTCATGCGAGAGTGGACAACGACTTAATGGTCTCAGCCGGACCAACGATACAGGCGTCTGCGGGAAAGAGATCCTGAAATGGCTTTTCGTATCCCGGCTAGAATGAACCGAAGCAACGCCAGTTTGCTACATCGGATTCGTCTGGGCGTTCCATTCACTCGCCGCTATGCACACCTTATCCGCCGCGCGCACAGCCCGAACTGTGAACGCTGTCTAGTTTAAAACAACCACACATCTATTTTGGGATTGCCCACTTTACGCATCGCCACGAAATACGCTCGCTTCAACGCTGGCAGGAATCGGGGCGTCAATGCTACTGGTATTTTGTCAGCAATGCTCGATCAGCCAAAGTCAACAACTGCTGTCAGGGCTGTTAAAGGTTTCCTTGAGAGCGCAGGACTGGACACCAGACTCTAGCGAACTCATTATGTTATGTGGTAATTACATATACTCAAAACGTTTTCCTCTCCCCATCATCACCCTCATCACTCCTTTTCTTCCCCTTTCCCTTTTCCCCTGCGCCGAGTAGCCGGCTAGAGCACACTAGCTCAGGCCGGCCTATCTGCCATCCAATAAATTATCTTGCTCTCTCTCTCTCCTGCGTTACGGTATCTGTATTAGCAAGCGCACCATGGCTACCAATCTATTGTTTTCTGTCTGGTTTATTGCCCTCTACTGATAAAGAGTCTGCACATCACGTTGTCAGATGTCATAGGCGCGTCCGCATGGGGACGACGGTGCAATTCGCATGAATGACGCAATCTTTCTTTTTTTTCTTTTTGAATACAATGCAGTTTAGGGCTTGTTCTTGAGCGTGTGGCAAGACATCTATCACATGCAAATCAAGTGTCTGATAAGACACTTTGCACTTCGCTCTCACTCTGCGGTCGGCATATCTTGCGGATGCTTCCGTCGTACACGTGGCGTAACGATGGTTGTTATCGCTATTGCGTGTAATCTAAGGCTGCACCCTTGGCTTTAGACTGAAAGAGGCCACATTGGGAAGCAGTACGAATATTTTTTCTTGCAAGTTGAGCACATTGATGACTGCGATAACACAGAGTGATGATTACTACTTCGCAAAGAAAGCTACGAGCCACGGAGACAAGGAGAGTGTAAGGGCTCATTCACACAGCCGTCAAACGACCCGTCGCGTCACCGTCACGTCGAAAAAACGTACAGCAGACGCGACGGAGCTATGTACGAACATGTCACGGCGGTTGCAACGTCGACAGCAGCACGTTTTTGTACAGTGTTGACCGGCCGCTCTCTTGTTCGCTTAAACGTGGAGAAATGAAATCAAAACTTTTCAGAAAACAAGTTAAATCAGCTTTTGTCGGTATAATGTTAATGTAAACAAGAAATAAACGGTTAATAGTACATTACGAACGCAATATGAATGTTATTGTCACTTTTGCGCAGACAATCGGCCAGCCACCCCTGTTGCCAGCTTTTGCTTTGTAAGATCGCCATATTTAGAGGCCGGCTTCCTAATTTCTGACTGGTCCGTTTTCTAGAGGCGGGACTCCGTCCCCATGCCGGCGACGGAAACGTAGAGCATCGCTCAACGTCGTCGTCAACACGTTTTTAAGGAGAAAACGGCTCGGAAATCCTCTCCCCTGACGAAAACTGGTGCCGTGACGGTGACGGGACGGGGCGTTTGACGGCTGTGTGAATGAGCCCTAACTGTCCCTGTACGTATTGCGGGCGACAATACGAGCAATCCTGCAGCTCCAGAAAGAACGATATTTTGTACATAACAAAGACGTCCCATAGAAGCGCTTTGAGAAACTACGGCTGTCGCGTTGCCTTCCGGAACGTCACAGAAGTATGATTATGTTACCAAATTTTTGTGCTACGATACATGCTTACGATGCTTACGATAGCGTGATCACCATGATGTAGAGAGATGACCGAATGAGCATGTATACTTCTCAGTAGGAGGCATGTCATCCAGCCAGTACTACGAGTATGCACTGCAGTGTCTGAGTCAAACTAAAAATCCAAGCTTGCGAGTGCAGCTGAGCCGGGCGTACCAAGTAGAGTGGTTCAGATAGGGAGCCAGAAGACCGTCCAAGCGCTGCAAGGCTTTCTCCATACAAGTTTAAAATTCAATAGTACACCCGTGGCTCTGGCAGTAGACAAAAAACGTAAATAGCCAAGGAAAGCATCGGGACGTTAGCTGTAGGTCTTAATTAGAATGAATGACATGCGGCATAAATATCAGCGCCCGTTGAATGCGAGTCTACATTAGCTATATGAATACGTTGTACTGCGGCTAGCAAGCAAATATGTAAGCAAAACACTTTCTAGGAAGGCTTCGTTAATATATTTGGGGGTGGTAAAATAAAAGCCCTCTACATGAAACAATGTGAAACCGGCATGGAAGATTGCGTACATCAGGAAAATGCTCGTTGATGGAAATTTATTACAAAATACATGTATCGTTGTTCGCGGGATGCACCTCACGTGGGGTCCTTGTAGGTGCTGATGAACGCTAGAAAGGTGAAAGACGCCATGCCCAAAAACAATGTTTCAGGGATGGCTGGCAACCATGAAGTTTCCTACAATAAAACTCTGCGATGGCGCATGACCTAAAAAGATCATATTTATTTCGAAAGCTTGCTCATAGGCATAGCCGAATAGGGCGTCAGTGGTGCCCAACCAAATATGATTTGTGCAGAAAGTCTTTAAGTGAGCGGTCAAGTGATCCACCAATCGAACGATAAAGATCGGGTGGACAGTCATGACTGAGGGCCGACGTATGGAAGGGGTGAAGGCGACATAAATGCAGGCCTAGACAAGCCCACATTGAATGTAATAACAATAATTGCCGGGGTGTTACATCCCAAAGTTTCGATATTCTTGTGAGAGATGCTGTACTGAAGAGTTCCGGAAATCTCGGTGACCTGGTGTTCTTTAACATCCATCTAAATATAAGAACACGGTCCTCTGACATTCAGGCTCCATGGCAAAGCGGGAACTGTGGCCGGGATTTGATCCCCTGACCTTCGATTCAGTAGTCGAGCACCACAACCACTACACCGCCACGGCGAGTCCTCAACTAGTGTGTCACAGTCATAGTGTAAATTAGGGCGTCACAAAACGGGCACGATGCACCCTAAGGGCTGCGTAACTGTTGCGGCCAAAGAGTGGTCACAGACGGGGTGATCATCATTCCGAATTAGACAACTTCGGAAAGAGATTCTGCGCGAAGAATTATCTGCGTGGCTTCAAAGTAACAATTTGAAAAACCCAGCAGCTCTTATGAAAACGCTGCTCAATCGAAGCTCGCGTATTTATGCGCGCTAAGCTAGGAAACTCGTGTCATACTACCACTGCCACTTTACCGATGCCATCAAAATTGAGACCGTCCCAGTCTTTCTTATATTAAATCCCCCCCCCCCCCCCCCACATGAACGCACCGACGAATGTGTCATCGCACATGGCCAGGAACATTAGAGAGGAAATCGTCTGATTAGCTTGATCAATTCCATATTTTGTAGCTTAGTATGGATTCCCGGGGATTCATATTGACCGGATAACGTAAAGAAGGAATTAGTCCGAAATCCAAGAAAATAGGCAATTGCGTTTTCTTAGGCTTGCTATACTGGAATGTACTTCACGCAACTAGTGGAGGTGGATTCTGCAAACAGGCTGCGCAAGAGTAGTTTCCGTGTGATATGATTCGTATCAGGCAGGCTCGACTCTCGCGATATAACGTTGCACAAAAGACAAGCACAAGCATGTATACATCGAGAATGTTCCCTTCATTTGCACCATGAGAGGTATCAGCATTAGTCTGGAGAATGTGCATATCAGAAGAGTAATATTCTTCATTATCAAAGGTGTGCTATTCTCGTAGGGCGAAACACCGGGTGAATCGTTGCTGCACAAAACACCGACACATTTCCCGATGGTGGGGCCATTCATGCATCTGTAGCAGTATCATTCAGTATCATTCAGTGAGGAGACGAAAGTTTAGGCATTACATTTCTGTTAAAGATGCAGAATGATTTTACCTACCATTGTGGGGCTCCTTAGAACGACCTTAAGCAAAAGGCCAACGTGTTCATATTGAAATTTCAGTGAGAACATCCGGGCTTCGTTGCAAGAATTAAACGACGTGATAGTGGCAACCAGTCAAAATTGTAGAAATGGAGGTATCTGGCTCCCAATCCTTTTTACAGAGTCGCATTGCATGCGCTAGCTGCAGCTCAAACAAGTCACAAATAATATTGCTTTTTAATGGCTGTTCAGATTACCACTGAAGATGTAACTTGATTATGTTTTATTTGTCATTTCCAATAGTGATGTCACAAAGGCTGATACAGGGCTACCCGCACTTGATTTGCACTTTTTAGGCGCTGACACAGCGTTGCCTGTGCTCTTTTCTGCATCAGTGGTCCTTGCGCTTTGCGGCACGTGCTTTTCGCAGTCTCCTTCCAGCATAGGTCGGCAAAATAAATGGAGCTCACTCAGATTCACTCAATAAATATATTTTTCGCTGAGGACTCACTCGGACTCAGACTCAGTAAAATTTTGCTGAAGCAGACTCACTCGGACTCAGACTCACAAAATTTCTCTCCAACCAAAGTCGGACTCAGACTCATGAATATTTTCGTCAACCTGACTCACTCGGACTCAGACTCACAAAAATTTTCCTCAAGCGGACTCACTCGGACTTAGACTCACCAAAATTTATCTCAGGCGGACTCACTCACACTCAGACTCACGAAAATATTACTCAGCCCGACTCACTCAGACTCGTCCGCCGTGGTGGTATAGCGGTTAGGGTGCTCGGCTGCTGACCCGAAGGTCGCGGGTTCGATCCCGGCCGCGGCGGTCGCATTTCGATGGAGGCGAAATGGTAGAGGCCCGTGTACTGTGCGATGTCAGTGCACGTTAAAGAACACCAGATGGTCAAAATTTCCGGAGTCCTCCACTACGGCGTCTCTCATAATCATATCGTGGTTTTGGGACGTTAAACCCCAGATACTATTATTAGACTCACTCAGACTCAGACACACGAAAATATAACAAAAATATAACTCAGCATGACTCAGACTCACTGTCAGCCGAACTCACTCGCACTCAGACTCACCAAAATTTTCCTGAAGCGGACTCACTCGGACTCACAGACTCGCCTAACTTTTTCTCAACCAGACGTACTCGGACTAAAAATTAGCAATGTTCGATTTGGCCCGTCTCATTCAATAAATGTCGAAGGAGTGCCATAAAATAGCTTATGAAGAATAACACATATAAAGGGTTCACAAGTGCCACGAAACCTTGAAAATATATGTATGATAACTTTCAACACAAAAAAATAAGTTATTTCCCGTGCATCTCAATGTCTATCGTAAAGAGAAATTCAACATTACACGCGATTTTTGCAATATTGAGAATGTTTTCTTTAAATATAAGAATGGGTCTACGGACCTTCAAGGAACATTAGGTTTTCATTCCTGTTACCTTTCAAATGCGCTATGCGCACGCGCCATTTGTTTTCAATGGGCGAGCGCGTACGCGCGTTTTTGGCAGACCCAATTAAATGAAGTCCTTTCTTACCCTTTGCCGTACGAAGGCCTAATCACGCTACTTGGGAACGAAGAAAGCTTGACATTACGTTATGGCGCTTTTGTAAACACGTTCATGAAACTGCCAATGGTCTTGGAGACGATTTACCACTCATTGACGACGCGAAAAAGGAAATAATATGAGGAGGCCATCTTTTTGCAGGATCGATGTCACCACCCTTGAAAAATTTTGGAAACATGGCTTTATAGGTTACATGGCTATGCCTCTCTAAAGTTTCGAAAACCCCCTGCCACGATAGTCTATAGTGGCTATGGTGCTTGATTGCTGACCCGAAGATCACGGCATCGAATACCGGCCGCATTTTCGATGGATGACGAAAAGCTTGAGCCATGTGTGCTTATATTTTGGAGCCCCTAATGAACCCCTGGTAGCCAATATTTCGGAAGCCGTCCGCTACGGCACCCCTCATAATCACATCATGGTTCTCGGACGTTAAACGCCAATAATTATTATACTAGTGTTTCGAATTATAGAAATGGTAAGTTCGGTTTTAGTCGATGGCATGCTTTCGCAAAGTGATTGCGGATAATAGAGGTTCGTATTTTACGTCGCAAAGCCAAGATGTGGTTGTCAGAGACGCCGTAGTGGAGGGCTCCAGATATTTCGACCACCCGGGGTTCTTCAACGTGCATCTTAATCTAAGTACGCGGGTTGTGTCTGCCTTTGTTTCTAGCAAGATATTTTTCGGAGCCGGCTAAGAACCAGTTGTAACTGTTAGTGACTACTCTATCTCGTGGATAATGGTAAAGAGTCGTATCAGTACTACGCTGGATACGGACACAAGGGAAAAAGGAACGTGCATAGGCGCGCCGATGAGTGCCGGCCAGTGTGTTCAAAGGTATGGTCGAAGCTTTTCGCATGGTCTGGTACAGACCATGCAAAACGAGGTGGCAATTTTCCGCTTTCCAAAAACCCCCCAATTGCTGAATGTCAGGCCGACTAGAGGGTTTACTACAAACCAGACGCAATAAATTCACATAGCTAACCCTGCGCCATTAGCAATTTTATTTCTTTTTATTCTCACTGCGTCGCTATTATATCTATCCTTAATAACTTATTATTTGTATTGTTTTTACTTCGATCTAACTGCTAATCTCGTATGCATTCTCAAATGCACAGCTCCCTTCTGTAATTCCTTCGGGCCTTCAGGGTACTATTAAATAAATAAATGATTGTGGAGCCTATTTTCAGCGGGTAAACGGGGTAAGCGGAGGTTGCCGTCTTCGTGCGTAACGTACTGTTTTTCTTTGCAGAATAACAGACTGATGGGCAATTAGTGTGGGTTCATAATGACATCTAGTGATTCATGAAACATATGAGAAATGCGCTAATTTGTCTCCCGTGAGGGGACACTGCTCAGCGACTTCTCATCGAAAGCCAGTGCTACAACGAATACAAAAGGAGTGAGATGAAGGCAGGACATGCGCTTTTTTTTTTCTTTCCTGCTTCAAAGACTACATTCTTGAAAGATGCAGGGAGGGGGGGTAAGGGATGGAGAGCAGTGCTCGAGTCTCGTATATTTCTGTGACCGCTCCTTAACTTCATACCAGCGCATACTCCCCCCCCCCCCCCCCCCCCCCACCCTCTATCTTTCCCAATGAAGTTCTGAAACAAAATTTTGAAGGCTAGATAACATGTGGGATATATTTTTGTATACACACGCATCATCTACGAAATATCAACAGATAATATAGCCTAGGACGTATTTGAAATCGATTTTAAAGTTCCTGTCGCCCTACTGCAGCTAAATGTGCCTTCGTTTATTGTGTAAACAACCAACCACCCGCTGCGTCACGAGTTTAAATATAAAACTCGAACCGAAATCACCGATCGTCGCCACAGCAGCGGATAGAAGAAAGGAAGACAATAATTAGTGACCTCTTCACCAACGGCTACACAAAGGCGTTTATTCGCAGAGCCCTCCGTAAGAGAAAACACGGGGGAAACGTCACACCAACGGCGTCGCAACGACGCCGCGTGTCGATCCCCTACATTGCGGGCGCCAGCGAAGCGATAGCCCGTATACTAAGAAAGGCAGGGGTAGACATTGTCCACAAGCCATCCACCACCATCGGCAGTTTCATCCCTCGGCCCAAAGACAGCGTACCTGCGGAAAAAGCGCAGGGCGTCGTGTACCGGATCATGTGTGCCGACTGCCGCGCTTCCTACATTGAGGAAACCAAGAACTTCCGTGAAAGAATGCGGCAGCACAAGAATGACCTCCGTCACTTGAACAGCGGACGGAGCAAAGTGACAGAGCACTGTTAGCGGTTTGACCACCATACCAGTCCAGACGGCGCGGTGATTTTGGAAAAAGAAAGGAACCTTCGCCGGCGGCCCCTCCTCGAATCCTGGTACGTTGAGCGGACAGCGGGAAACATCAACCACACCACAGGGGCGCTGCCCTCCCTCTACTGCCAGGGCTTGCGACGACTCACGGCAAACCATCACGCCAGGCAAGAAGGCGTTGCACATCTCGGGCCTTCTCACCCCTGAACAGGAAGCCGATCAGGCTTCGAAACGTCGCGGTTTCTTAAAATACATTTTGGCTGGAGTTTTCTCTTTTCTCCGGTTTTCTGTTATCCCAACCAGGCAGACTTCTGCCGAATGTTCACTTTTGAAAGAATAGAGATATTTGTGTTGCAGGCCCCAAGCCTAAAGTTTCGAGCTCGTTGCTTCGTT
This sequence comes from Rhipicephalus appendiculatus, assembly GCA_030522465.1. NCBI lineage: Eukaryota > Metazoa > Arthropoda > Arachnida > Ixodida > Ixodidae > Rhipicephalus > Rhipicephalus appendiculatus. The sequence continues at coordinate 55,455 of JALIZH010012348.1, read as the reverse complement.
TTGTACTCTCCTTGGAGAGAGAGAGAGAGAATAAGGGTAGAAGAAAGGCAGGGAGGTTAACCTGGGCTGAGCCCGGTAGGCTACCCTGCACGGGGGGGGAGGGGGGGAGAGGGAAGAAAAGTTACAGAGTAGGAGAGAAAAGTTTGACTTCACAAACGACGAATCAGTCCGGTGTCCTTGAGAAACCGCAACAGCGCTTTCGTTGCCTTGTGGAGCTGTGATGGGCATCCCCATGGTCTTAATACCTTCTCGACTGTGAAAACGCTTCCGTCCAGTTGATGTAGCGCAGTGCGGAGGTGAAGCCTCTCGTTTGCGTATGTCGGGCAGCAACACAAAATGTGTTCAATAGTCTCATCGACGGCACAGTCTTTGCACTCGGCGTTGTTGGCCATCTCAATCTTAAATGAGTAGGCGTTGGTGAAAGCTACGCCCAGACGCAGACGGCACAACACGGTACCTTCCTCCCGGGAAAGCCCAGGGAGTACTCTCCTTGCATTCCTTAGGGGGGTATAGGAGCTCGAAAGCAAGATAGGAGAAACGAGCCTGGGAAACACCCGTGCCATGAAGCTTTTTGCCGTGTGGCTTGGACGAACACGATGACGGCTGAGGGACCACCGAAAGTGCTTCGGCGCGTCAACGGTGACTATGAATGGAAAGGTGTTTGAATAGGAAGAAAAGAAAAAATACGAAAAAGAAAACGGGTTTTGCTTGTGTCGGCAAGGACTGAACTGCAGGCGTGCTGGAAAAATATGGCAGCAATATCTCCCAAAGAGAGTCTAGAATTCGAAGAGATCATTAAAGTTTAAAAGCTAACAGAATTCTTTGACCACATTACAGCCCGAAGAAATTTGTTTTTGCGGGTGATGAAGCGTCGTGTATGGCATGAATGGTGCGTTTCTACCCCCCTCCTCCTTGAAATCCGGTCGCTACAACTTTCGAGGTAGCACGGGGGCAAGCTTTATCTAGCCACTTTAAATAACGCAGCCGCTGTTTAATTAGTAGCGAATGACATGACGAAAGCCGATGGTCTGTGTTGTCGCTGCATTTTTAACAAAGCTTGAAGTTCGGCGAGATAGTGCATAGCTGCTGGGAAATATTTGAGAGCGAAACAATGCATTCACAAGGCATTCAAAAGCGCCCGTCTTGTCTCTCTCGTACTTGTGAATGTCTTGTTTGGCGCTCAAAAATTTCCCAATTGCCACATTTATTCATGGAAAAACCGAAGCGGCATCTAAAGACACAAGCGGTTCAATGCAACAGAGAGCGAAGGGGCGCTCGATGCTCGCGAATTGTGCTGCTTTGTCGTATTTGAATCCACATGAATGATGAAGCTGGAACGTTGCGCTGATTCTCCGTTGATTAGGTACACAAAAAAGGAGGCTATAAATATTTGTAACCATAGGTCGGCAAAATAAATGGAGCCCACTCAGACTCAATAAATGTTTTTCGCTTAGCACTCACTAGGACCCAGACTAACCAAAATTCTGCTGAAGCGAACTCACCCGGACTCGGACTGATAAATATTTTCGTCAACCGGACTCACTCGGACTCATACTCACCAAAATTTTCCGCAAGTGGGCTCACTCGGACTCATACTGACGAAAATATAACTCAGCCGGACCCACTCACATGAAGACTCACGAATATATTCGTCAACCGGACTCACTCGCACTCAGACTCACAAACATTTTCCTCAAGGAGGCTCACTCCGACTCAGAATCATCTAAGTATAACTCAGCCGGACTCACTCTGACTCAGACTCACCAAATTATAACTCAGCCGGACTCACTCGAACTCAGACTCACCAAAATTTTCTTCAAGCGGACTCACTCGGACTCAGACTCACCTTAGTATAATTCAGCCGGACTCACTCAGACTCAGACTCACGCCTCCATCTGAGTCTGAGTGAGTCGACTCATGAGTGAGTTTGCCGACCTATGCCTTCCAGTGATGGCGCCACGGTGCCTGACCAACCATTTTGCTTTGCTGGTTGCCATTTGATGCTTACACCTACACTCCATTACGGGAGAGCTAGCCATTTTTATGAGGTGATGTTCGATTCCATATGCGGAAGTAGGTTCATCACGTCCGCATATGGAATGTGCTCGCATATCTCAACACCACTCAACCTTTTCGCGAACGGAGATTTGAGGTGGCTTTAAAAGTGGGCTGCTCCTTAGGTGTACCTTCAAACCTGCGATTCGCTGATGACATTGCATTGATGGGCTACACAGGGGACGGATTGCAACTCATGATTACTAAACTGAACTAGGAAATTAGAAAGGTAGGTATGAAAATTAATATGCATAAAAACTAAAGTAATGTGCATCATTCTCGGGATAGAACAGCACTTTGCGATAGGTAGCGAGGCACTGTAAGTTGTAAATGAATACGTCTACTTAGGACAGGTAGTAACCGCGGAGCCGAACCATGAAACTGAAGCAACTATAAGACTAAGGATGGGGTGCGAGCACATTCGGGAAGCATTCTGAAATCATTAATGGTAGTTTACCATTATCCCTCAAAAGAAAGGTATATATCAGCTGCATGTTACCGGGCCTTACTTACAGAGCAGAAACCTGGAGGCAATTACAAAGAGGGTTCAACTTAAAATGAGGACGATGCAGCGAGCAACGGAAAGGAAAATGAACCTTAATATACAGGGACCGGAGCAGAGTGGGCTACATGACATCACAGTTGAAAAAAAAAAGATGGACATGGGCAGGGCACGTAGCGCTTAGGCAGGATAACCGCCGGTCATTAAGGGTAACTGACTGGATTCCAAGAGCAGGCGGATGCGTGAGGGGGAGACAGAAAGTTAGGTGGGCAGATGAGATTAAGAAGTTTGCCGGTATAACGTAACAGCAGGCTCAGGACCGGGATGATTGGCCGTACATGGGAGAGGCGTTTGCTCCTTAAGATTACGCAATACTGAAGTGCATTTTAATGTTCAGAATGCTCAGAACCAAAGTAGCGCTATAAGCCACAAGGCCTGGAAAAACAGACACATGCTGACTTACTGTGATAATGAATTGTATCTCTTTATTGCGCATGTATGTGGCGCTGCCATATTTTGTGGTATGGTGCGTTGTGCTATGGTCTAGTCATAAGACGGTTAACAATGATACCTTTTGAGGTAGTCCATGTACTAATCCACTCAAGCCCATTCGAGTGTAAATGTTATTACTAGTTTTAATTTCTGCTTACACAGCACCCTAAACAAATGTGGCGGTTTTCGGTTTCGAGCTGGCCAAGTAGTTTGTCAAACTTATAAGAGAATATACTTCAACAGTGAGACTACAGAGGAAAGCGATTTTTCTAGTGCAGTTAAAACGCGATGTAACGAAGAGATGGCCACGCGTAAATTAATTTGCTAAATTGGGAATTTTGTAAAATGGAAAAAAAAGTGATGATTTGGCCCTTGAAGACGTTGCGATATCCAAAACATATTGAACCAGATTGTAACGTAGCGATATACAGAAGCCTATAACGGCATTGTTTTTGCCGGCTAAACATGCCTGCGTGGCTGAAACATCTGCGAGGGCTGCCCGACGACGGCCCAGACACCATGAGGACACCATGTACGGACGATGCAGACAGTCACGTAAAGCTACACATGACGGACTACGGATATGGGATGACGCGGAGAACGGAATGGAGTGGTCGTGCGAGCAGGCCATGCGAAGAAGTTGCGAGATGATGATCAGTGCTGTCTGTCGCATAAATCATGAAATACCGAAAGCAACCGCCACCGCCTATAGCATTAGCCACTACGTAAGAATGCTACCAACTGTCTATTCTGTTGTACTGTGCATGGGCGCGGCGTGCAGTATGGTCAAAATAAAGCAGCGGCCGTAACTACGGCGTCTAGGTGTTTCAACGCGATAGAATTAGAGCACACGTTCGAAGAAAACACGTCTCTGTCAAAATTAGTAAGAAAGCACCGCCTTTTCACTGAGTTATTAAAAAAAAAACTTGCTTAAACTGGGTTTGGCGGCAAAATTTGTTGGTTTATTCGGGTTGATGCCTACACTGAACGTTATGGGTATTTGCCGGGGAATGGAAATGTATTCGTAGCCCGGTCAGGAAGGGCCCCCCTGACCGAGAGGCTGGGTGCCGCCGCTAGAGACGGACATCCACCTACGTACCAAGAGTGGAGGGTTAATCCCTAAAGTAGCTTCCATTCGGATCTTAGGTATGACGCTAGAAGCGACGGGCACCAATAACATTACGATTCAAAGGTTAGCGAAAAAGACAGATAGTGTTATTAGGCTAATTAGGCGGGTGGCTAATCGAAGGGCAGGACTATCTGAGGAAAACTTGGTCAGGCTAATACATGCCTTTCTGTTGTGCCACTTTGCATATGTGGCGGCAATGCACGTTTGGAAGAGAGCTGAAAGGGACAAGCTTAATGCGATGATTAGGAGGGGCAGTAAAGAGTGCCCTGGGGTTCTCCCCAACTATACCCACACGGATCGTCTCCTGCAGTTGGGTATTCATAATACATTAGAAGAAATCGCTGAAGCGCAAGAAAGAGCACAGGTAATTAGGCTTTCTGGCTCAAAAGCGGGGAGGAGGATTCTCGCGGATATGGGTACCCAACCAGCTCAGATTGATGCTCTGTACCAAGGGTTGACGAGGGGATCAGAAGGAGAATATTATCATCTCACCTGCCCCGCGGAACATGCATCCCCAGCGAAATGTAGGAAGGCGGAGAGCGCGAGCTCAGGCCCTTCTCCGACAAGTTGCGGATCTCGACGGGGGTGCCTGTTTCGTAGACGCGGCACAATACGGAGACAATAGGGACCGGTTTGCGGTAGTGGCAATTAACCAAAAGGGGTTACAATTAATGCGGCGTCGGTATGCGCTCGAAGTGCTAATGCCGCCGAGCAGGTTGCCATTGCCTTAGCTCTCTTAGATCAAAATCATGCAAATATATTTAGTGATTCTAGGGCGGCCATTCGGGCTTTCAGTGTTGGCGCTGTGTGCAAAGAGACCAAAGAAATACTCGGTGAGAAGACACTTACAACACACAACCTTACATGGTTCCCGGCTCACATGGGAAACATTGGAGAAGGAACTATCAATCTCAATGAGTTGGCCCACTCCAGGGGCGCGAGGGTTAGCTGTCCGCGGCCATGGAGGACCTCTGGGTCAACCGGGAGACTTGGTAAATAGAGATCCACCAACTACTTACAATGAAGTTACCCAGCACTTCGCTATGGATAGGAGAGTTTTTTCCACCTCCACATAGGAAGTTAAATAGAGCGCAGGCACTGACATTGAGATTACTTCAAACGGAAACGTATCCCAACCCTGCCTTTCTCCACAAGCTTTATCCTGATGTTTATTTAACTAACTCATGTTCGAAATGTGGCGGTTTAGCCACCTTACACCCACATGCTCTGGGAGTGCCCTTCGGTACGCGGCACTGATACAGCATCGGCCAGCAAGTGGGGCTCCGCTATGAGAAGTCCGGACATCCAATCACAACTTTGGGCTGTCCAGAGGGCCCCGCGATGCGGCGAGTAGGTCTCGGCCTTACTGTCCCGTCGTGGGAGCGGCCCGCCGTGTGCTAGGACACACGCCTTCGGACATTTATTAATAAAGTTTTTCCATACCATACCATTGGGAACTTAGTGGCATCGTGTTGCTTTAGATCAAGTTTCAAATGTGTTAGTAAATCCATCTTTCACCATACAAAAACCACTGAGCTTCCGGCGAGAAGACGCTTGCTAAGCGGGAAAAATCGCAAAGCAAAAATGTTGGTGGCGACGCCGCAATGAAGTTCTAGTGATTGCCTCAACACTGTGTCCGCGTCGCTTTTCGACCTTGTCCTTTTGTGCGCTAAAAAGTGAGACATGAATGGGCCTTTTGCGACGCTGAACTGCGCGTGCGCAGCTCCTAGCGGCTGAGGACCGAAACGGATATGGTAGGCACGCGCGCGCGGGCGAGTCGGTAGACGGTAACGCTGCACCGGCTCCACGGTCCATAACTCTCGCCGCCGCGAGCATGAATCCAGTGTCGAACATCATTGCCGTCCGAAATTTAATGCACAACGTCATGTGTCGATGAGGCCCCTTGAGTGCGTAGTGTATGAAATCTACAATACAAGGCTGCGTGTGGCGGCCGACAAGCACCGCATGTGTGCTACACGACCGCGTCGATCGATATACGCACATGCTAACGCACACAAACATGAACTCTCCGGCCGTTTCATTTACAGCTCGCGAATGTTTCTAACTTTTATTTTTAACTAAGTCACTTTTATTCGAAGAGCTAATCGACATCAACGGAAAGGGCGGTAAGCGCATGAAGCCTATCAAAGTCGAATTTTCTGCACGGTGTAATGCCGGTTGCGCTCCAGATGCCAAGCGGATGTTTACTCACCCTCCTGGGTACAATGAGCAGCCAAAATCACAGCGTGTTAGATGTAATATCCATGTGTTTATGAATGCAAGACAGTTCCTTCGTAGATGTCCACGCGTGGATGCTGCTGACACGTTGTACGCGACGTAGGGCATGTATCACTTTCAGAACATCCTGCCGTTCACTTTCTGTCGTACGAAGCGCGCTCTGCTTGACACCATGTGTTCTTCGAGCTTCAATTTTTACACTGCCGAGGCGCTTCAGCCAGCCGTTCGAACTGTTATAGAATCCTTCGGGTGTAAAGAATTTACCAGCGGGCTCCATCTAGCTGACGACGACAAAAAAGCTGCGGTACAGCCGACATGTCGCTGCGCGCACTCGTTGCACCCAGTGACAAACTCAAGTGGAAAGAAATGTCGTCCCCAAACTCTTCAACTTGGGGTACCCTCTCACTTTTCGTATTCTGAATGCTCACAGAGAAGAATAAGAAGCGTTTTGCCAGCTCCCTTTTCTATGTTCTCTCCTCTATCTACCCATACAAGTGGTACCTTATGCTTTTTTTTTTTTCGAATGTCGCCTTTCACCCCGCGGCAGCTCGTTCATTATGGGTGTCCGCCATTTCCGAAAGCCTTCGTGCACGGCGGCTAGTTGCCGTGAAAAGCACGCGCATCCCCGTTCATTGATAGCACTGGGCTGTCTGCAGTCATTCACGGAACGACACACAGGCCCACAAGACAAGTACTGCAAAGCTACGGGTGTGGTTTTAAAGACGATGGTCTTCCTTGAGATACTTCAACACAGAAATTTTGGTCTGTCTTTCTATCTGTCTGTCTTTCACAATCACACGATTCAGCCACCCGGCTACAGTTTATGCACTTGCTGAACGCCCAGCCATCTTGAGCAGGGAGCTATGTTCATATACATGTGAACATTGTCGATCAAAAAAGCAAATATTACGCATATTTGAGGCGCAACGTCAATACGTAAGTATTAAGGTGGTGTGTTCCTTTATTGGAAAGTACATAGATACGTAATTCTAAAGACCCTAGTATTTCTTTGGCTGCGCTGAAAATGCGGGCTACCTCGCAAAAGCGAAGAGCCGTCGTTTGTCTCCGAGGTCGTGCGAAGTGCCGCGTGTTTCATCCGACGCACGATAGCTGGCGCAGTCTACCCCCGTCGCTTCAAACAAGGGAGGCTCCTTTCGCGGTCGCTCTACGCGACTTCTCGGCTTTTGACGCCTTTGACTCAAACACATAAGGCCACTTGCTACGCATTCGCCAATATCATTGCATTTTCGCGCCCACTCTCCGAAATCAACTTAAAGTGACGCTAAAGAGCGGAACGATTTTTCTCGTACTAGTAAATTGCGCGCTTTAACGGTAACCAAAAACACCGCGCTTGCGGCGAGAAGACGCTTGGTCATGCCAGGACGGAAAAGGTACGAGAACACCATCACGGGTGGCCGTGGATGAGACTAGGACTCATGTAGTACCTCCGGCAGAAGACTATCGTCTTTCGACGACATTTGCAGCGAAGCACGCAGATACGCGGCCAATTTTTTCTCTGCTTTTCTCCCGGAAGTCTCTTTCTTCTCTTTGCATTATGTATTACTATATTGTTCATGTTTTAGCGGCGAAAACACGTGTTCTCACCATCGGGGTGTCAAAAGAAAGCCTACCCGTCTTAGAAGAGACTAACAAAAATGCGCAACGCCAAAAGAGATACCCAGAGCGAACAGCCGTGCGGGTCCGTCTTGTGTGCTTCGAAAACATGTAAACAATTTAAAGAGTCCTATGGACTATACTACAGGAGGACGACAAGCTTCTGCAGTACAGGACATTTTTGTGTGTTTCGTGCGACAAGCCGTTTTACTGCAAAGATCTTATCTCTGACCGTTTCTACAACGCTCACTTCGAGCATACATCCCGCTCGTCCCTGCCTGCAACAGTGCATGAAACCAAACTTAGCTTCAAAGGCAGGAAGGAAAAAATAAAATTCAACGCAAAGCAGAAGCCAATACTTCTTTTTTTATTATTATTGTTCTCACACGCTGCTTGTCAGCTTACGAGTATCGCGTACGGCGGCAGTGCATTCGGGGCGCGCAGCCTCGCGGCGGCGCCCACCAGATTGTGTCTCGTGGTGACCGCATGACGGCGCCGCAGTGCGTCGAAAAATGCCCATTGCCAACACATGCAAGCATACGCTCTTTCTAATCGCCGTTGCGTTGTAGATTTCGACGACATTTTGTCGGGCCTACGCAGTTAAATAATGAGTAAAAAATGAAATACATTGTATTCTAAGCGTGCAGAGACCGGAAACACCAAGTTTTAAAAATTTTGTTTTTCAGCAAATGAGTCCAAGAACATAGAAGAACACATCGAAATCCGCGGCGTCACGAGTGGAGACTTCCGCGCGAAAATTTAAAGATGGAGCTTACACCTTGATTTTAGGAGGACTTTTTGAGGGCCTAGTTGGTGCATACTGACATAAAAACTTAGCGCAATTAAAGACGAGACACACAAGCAAGAAACACGAGGGACTGGCGCTATATATACTGACAACTATTTATTTCAAAACGTCGTCATGAAATATATATATACATTTTGCACATGCGCAGATGCGTTCCAGGAAGAAAAACAAGAAATGAAGATGAAAGACAGATTATCTATCTGGTATACATGTCGAGGAATCTAAATTCATTCGTATGCAGAGTAATGGAAGGTTCGCTGACGCACCCCGCCCCCCTCTTCTTAATGTGAAACCCTTCTAGCAACACGCGAGCTTGTTCATTGCGACTTTTACCAAGAATCTTTGCCTGACGAAACAGTGCTTCACAACCACAAGCAGTCACGTGATCTGCTAAGTGCGTTCGTTCCTTCTTTTTTATATTCAAAGCATGCTCTCGAAAACTGTCATTTGCGCACCTTCCGGTTTGACCGATGTAGCTTTTACCACATGACAGTGGTATGTCATAAACGACGCCATCGGCGCATTTCACGTATGGCGAAAGGTGCTTTTTTTTTTTTGGCATCCTCGCCTCGTTGCGTTTGCCGTAGAAATGTGAGGGCAAAGGCGGGCGAGCTTATTGGGGGCAGAAAATACCACTCCAACGTCGTGCTTGTTCGCAACCTTCTTGAGGTTATGCGACACCTGATGAATGTAAGGAACAACCACTAAAGCACGCTTCTTTCGAGCGAAGTCATCGGCTTCTCTGTTCATGCTTTGTTTCCACTTCTGCAAGAGGCTTTCAGCAACTGCAGTGATCACAGCACGTGGATAGCCTGCCACCTGCAGCTTCGATACTTGAGCATCGAAGCTCTGTTGCATCTCGTGGTGGCACGATTTCTTAAGCGCGGACTCAAGGCAAAGCGATGCAATAGCTCTTTTTACTGTCTTGGAGTGAGACGAGTCAAATGGTAAAATCCCCAATCTGCCCCCAATAAGCTCGCCCACCTTTGCCCTCACATTTCTACGGCAAACGCAACGAGGCGAGGATGCCAAAAAAAAAGCACCTTTTGCCATACGTGAAATGCGCCGATGGCGTCGTTTATGACATACCACTGTCATGTGGTAAAAGTTACATCGGTCAAACCGGAAGGTGCGCAAATGACAGTTTTCGAGAGCATGCTTTGAATATAAAAAAGAAGGAACGAACGCACTTAGTAGATCACGTGACTTCTTGTGGTTGTGAAGCACTGTTTCGTCAGGCAAAGATTCTTGGTAAAAGTCGCAATGAACAAGCTCGCGTGTTGCTAGAAGGGTTTCACATTAAGAAGAGGGGGGGCGGGGTGCGTCAGCGAACCTTGGATTACTCTGCATACGAATGAATTTAGATTCCTCGACATGTATACCAGACAGATAATCTGTCTTTCATCTTCATTTCTTGTTTTTCTTCATAGAACGCATCTGCGCATGTGCAAAATGTATATATATATTTCATGACGACGTTGCGAAATAAATAGTTGTGAGTATATATAGCGCCAGTCCCTCGTGTTTCTTGCTTGTGTGTCTCGTCTTTAATTGCGCTAAGTTTTTATGTCAGTTACCTTGATTTTAGCTACTCTTGAATCAACCTATCATACTGAAATGAATCCAAGTAGAGCTCTCAAAGTGTAAGTTTATACGTATAAACTGATTTATTGTACTTGAGTGCCCCTTTTAAGAGGCAGAACAGAAAAGTGGTATGGTTTGGCTAGACCTTGCGAGAGCGTATGCATATTTCGGCGCCCCGGCGCACTAGTCGTACTCATACGCTTTTTATAACTCCTGATTCTGCCAGAACTAAGGTACTGATATTCTCATTCTTTCCGTAAACAATTACACGTTGAAATAACCTGTCACCTGACCACCTTATTGTACATAACACGGTCGAGTGCCTCCTCCTAGGTTACATTGTACACAATCTCCTTTTCCAATGTTAATTAGAATTTTTATTAGCTTAATAATTTTGCTTCACCGTTTCTGCGTACACATTCACTTAACATTAATTTGTTCTTTTGGATTCTGTTATTATTATTACTTGTCTTGCACCTTTGTTGTCCTATGCTTATGATGCTTTTGTAGTGCCACACCTGCTTGGGTCATGAGGCCTGCAATATTTCAGCAAATGAATAAATAAAATAAAAATAATTAAGATCTCCCCGAAAAATGCTGCGCATAAAAAATTTCTCGTGAATTCCATTTTTCGCAGGAACTTTGGGATGAGCCCTTGAAGGCCGTAGTCAGCAGCGATGAATCAGCGGAGAAAAACGAGAGGCCACCGGTTGCCGCATGTCCTGCTCAGGCCACGCCGTTCACAGGTCCCGACAGCGGCCTCAGCTGGTTCATCGCGGCGCTCTGCTTTCTCGTCAACATGCTGTTCTCCTCCTTCATGCGTTGTGGCGGGCTCTTTTTCACCTCCTTCATGAGCACGTACGGGGCTACCCGTGGATACGCATCCCTCCCGTTGAGCATGTACAGCGGATTCGTCAACCTATCTGGTGAGACAGAGCACTAAACGCGGCACACGGCAGGTTCCCAACCAGAGAGAAGTCTCTCAAATGTTCACCTTTAAATTTTTACGGCAGGTTAAGTGTAATATGATGTATGCTATTAACTGATTGATCGATTGATTGATTTATTGATTGATCGATTTATTGATTGCTTTATTGATTGATCGATCGATTGATCGATTGATCGATTTTTTTATCGATCGATTGATTGATTGATTGATTGATTGATTGATTGATTGATTGATTGATTGATTGATTGATTGATTGATTGATTGATTGATTGATTGATTGATTGATTGATTGATTGATTGATTGATTGATTGATTGATTGATTGATTGAAACAGCTGTTTATCTCTGGTATTGCTGCCAAAGAAATCAGGCTGTCACAGCTTGAAAAACATGTTTCCAGTCCGCCGCGGTGGTATAGCGGTTAGGGTGATCGGCTGCTGACCCGAAGGTCGCGGGTTCGATCCCGGCCGCGGCGGTCGCATTTCGATGGAGGCGAAATGCTGGAGGCCCGTGTACTGTGCGATGTCGGTGCACGTTAAAGAACACCAGATGGTCGAAATTTCCGTAGCCCTCCACTACGGCGTCTCTCATAATCATATCGTGGTTTTGGGACGTTAAACCCCAGATATTATTAAAACATGTTTCCAAGTAACGCTTAATCTGGCAATTGTGTCTTTGACAACGGGGAGGTCCGTGTAATTTCAGAAAAAAATGGGCGCTTAAGTTGCATAATTTTGCTCTGTGGCAGTAATTATAGTATTATTTTCACCTCTGTATCTCATTTAGCTGACCGTTATGCTTTTGGAAAAGTCAATCCATTATTAACACCAAAGCAGTGTCACATGCATTTTGCCAGCTTTCGGAAACTCATTCAAGAAAATATTACTACATGCTCTGGATTATAGTTTAGATTAATCCATGCTGTAAATATTGTCACGACACCAACACAGCGGCCGTAACGCGCAGATACAGAGCACAGCAGCAAGACGTTTTAATAAAGCAAGTCAGCGACTCTTCCTCCTTTGTACCTTCTGTGTAGACCAAATGCATAATTGGGTCATCGTCTTCTTCGCAGTATACAAGCGGCAATATATGTTTGGTGAGTATCAAGTGCGGAGAAATTTGGGGGGGCCAGGCTGTCGTATGCTGTCGTCATCGCTTGGGGCGCGCTCGCGCCGCAGAGAAGTCTTCCTCTTGTTCTTCGAGCGAATTCATGGTGATATTACCGCAGGCAAAACCACACATAGCATAGCCATCTGCAGCATATTGAGCGAGCGCGCTGCCAAAGAGAAGTCTTCTTCCTCCTGTTGTTCGAGTGCCCTACATGATGATAATAAGTGCGGATCACTTTAAATAAAACCACACATAAACATTGAAAAAAGAGGAAGCAGGCAAGAAATATAGAGGGAAAAATAGGAAGAAAAACAGAAACAAATAGAAATAAAAAAAGGCAAAAAAAAACTGTGAAAGCGAACGAGAAAGAAAGAGAGGGGAAAGAAAGTGAAAACCGAAGAGAAACAAAGAAGGCTGCCCAGATCCGCACTTTCTTCAGGCTTGTCACCACTAGTGTGAAGCTGCCTTAATTTTTCTTACGTGAGGGTGTGTTTTAGAGATGTAACGGGATTTAATGACGGGTAAATGTCAGCCAACGACGAGGGACGCCGAAGGCGAGCATCACGGAACGGGGGCGTGAAGCAGCCACTATTCAGACAAGCGGGTCGCGTGGCCACCCCTAGCACCGCGACTTGCTTGGCTGCTTCATCCTCGTCTTGTGTTCTTTATCACAGAGAATACAAAATAAAACAACACTTCTGTGAAAGATGACCTCATTATAGCCATTGAGCTCTGCTATGATAGATATTGTGTGCTCGAACAGAAGGGCATACTGCACTAATTTGTTAAAAGTTTTAAATCACAGTGCTAATTACACATCTTGTGGCACGTCTGGTATATGCACATTGTACCCACTGATATTCTAATTCGTATCCACGCGAAACGAAATCTGAGGGAAGCACGGATATGTTGACGTGTGCCATGAGACTTACGGTGAAAATTAACATTCGTACAAGTTACTTTAGCTAACCACCCATTTGGACGTAGAAGCAGAAAGCTAGCAAGAATGCTCCTGCGTTTTTCCGCACATTTGGGGAATTAAAAATTTGGAGGAAACTTGAGCTCTGGATTGAATGCCCGGCCGAGGCGGCCGCATTTTCGGTTGAAGCGAAAATGCTTGAAGTCCGTGTACTTAGATTTAGGTGCACGTTAAAGAACCCTAGGTGGTTGAAATTCCCAGAGCTACCCAGCGTAAGGTAGCCAGCTGGGCTTGTGCCTGGTTATACCTCCCTGCCGTCTCTTGTTTTATTATTTCCTTCCTTGGGACATTAAACCAGCCCATCCATTATTATAATTATTAAGGTGCCACGAGCACGTGCAAACTTTGTAATGTGTGGGCAGCTTTAAACCAGCCATTCGTTGCTCAATTCATATGTTTTGACGACTGATGTGATTCTGCGATTGTGCCATGCAATATTACATGCGTTAAGGAGACCCCTCACACCGCATGACATTGAAATGACCTTTTTTTATCTTTTTTATTTTGTTTTTGACAGGCGTTTCAAACAATGGCGTGGCTCCGTGGTGGAACAGCAGCTTACCACGCAAAATGCCGGGGTTCGATTCTCATTCGGGACGAAGATTTTATTAATATTTATTTATTTGCATCTTACCTCGAATTTTCGCTAATGACAAAGCCGATTTTTCGCTCAGAACCAATACACCGACACCGGATTTTCTGTCAAACGAGCCCTCGAACGCTATCGCGTTAATATCTCAAAACGACCTACGCTGTGCCTCTTCGCAGTCCTCACTGTTTTGCCAGCATCCGTGCTGCCAGAGCCAGAGTCAACAGTGACGTGCCGCTCTACCATTGACGTCATGCAGGACGTTTCTGTTCAGTTGGCGGCTATCGGAAGTTCCGCTGTTGCGTTGTTGAGGATATCGAAGCGCACCACTTAACCATCGACCAAGCTTGGCTGCCATAAATTTCGGTCCAGTGGCACATCCAAAAGGAAAAGTGATGTACTGAGGTGATACGCCTTATTACAGATGAAGTCTATCTTTATATATATTTGAGTGCTAGTTAAATGAAAGGTAATAGAAATAAAAATAATATATAATACAAAATGCTTTTCTGCAGGATGCTGTTGAGTGCGAAGAAAGAATGAAACATTCTTGTAGGACAACAAGGCGTTCTCATGGCCATTGGCGTGCGCTTCTCCATTAGAGGGGGAGGGGGGCAAAGTTCCATCACAGAGCCTCACCCCATTGGTCGAGCCCAAAAGACAATGAATGGCCCCTGGCTTTCCGGGAGCGAAGAGACGAAGTAACCATTTCTTGGATATTTGGCCGCCATTATCTCCAAAAACTTGCGTGGCCACAACCGTGCTCTTTAAAGTGCGCATACCTATGCCCATGCCTTGAGTTAGCTCCCCGTTATCTAAAGTAACGAAAAATAAAAGGGGGGAAGTCCGTTCTGAGTGCGCATTCCGAGCTTAAAGCCAATTACAGAAAAATGATGGGGAAGATCCCTGAGGGAAAGTAGGAGAACAAAGACCAAGCGGTACAAATAAAATAAGTGAAGGGTTAGCAAGCAACGGTAATTAGCGGTGACAGGAAGTCTGTGGGATAGGAATAGGAAGCCGAGAGTAATGAAATTTAAGCAGAATATGCCGCCTGTATGCGCTTTGATTTTTTTTTATTGCAATTGCAATGTACGTACTCCAACACTGCCACTCCAAACAATGCAGGACGAGAACAGTCGCGTGATCGGGAGCTCATTTCTTGTTCTTGTCCGTCTTGTCATGCCGGGTTTCACTTTCATTGTCTTTCATCGAGGGTGCACATTTCTGGTGTGTTCCGCAGTGTGAACGCTCGAAACGTAGCTGCTACCGACCTAGGTATTAGCCCGGTGTACAAATACGCGTACTTAACAGCTGCTGCTACTCTTGTGCTCTGCTCTTGAAGGCGTCTCGTTGTGATCGGTAGTACTTGTAGAAAATGTTCCCACACGTGGTAACAAATTACTTGTTAGCGCCGGAACGCTGGTGGTGGCAGCAACGGCGCTGTAGATTGTTGTAGTTCTACTCAGTGTTGTGCGGCTGCTGGTAGCACCACTCGAGGACTGACTTTCATGTCGCAGGTCTCCTCGCCGGACCGCTCATCCACTGGTTCGGTGTGCGCACGGCTGCTGTGCTGGGTGGCCTCATGATGGCGATGGGTTGCATGAGTTCGTACTTCGCCACCGGCATACCTTTTCTAGTCGGCTCTTTGGGAGTCCTCGCCGGTGAGAACGCTTGGATTTACGTTTTCATTTAGACATGAGAACGGCTGCGTTTCTCTCCTTCTTTCAGAGCATTTAGCGTCATACTAGGACTAAGTAATTTGGAACCATTATAACTCGTTGATTGATGGACGCTTTGCAAAATTAAAAAAATAAAACACACATACGCGTAGTTCATGGCGGAAAACATGTTTTAATGGCAGGCTTTCGCTCGAGAAAAATGCGTATTTTTGTTAGCTAGGAAAAGATGTCGACGGAAAAGAAATTGGCAGTCAAATAAATTTACTCCCTTGTTATTAGGCGCCAAATGTAGAAAAAAGACTACGCACTTGGTGGCATTCGCACTCACGGAAAATTAAAACAAAGTTCAACAGGCTCAGTGTGGCTCACGGTACCGCGTAGGCGCTTATACTATGCTAGCCTGGTTAGCTTGAACCCAAAAACCGTGACACAACGTCAGAGTTTACGAGATGCGGTAATATGTGTAAGCGTCTACTTGGTAGCTCAGGTCTAGGTATGTGCCCTGAACTTGCTTTTGTAGGCTTGTCTTACATGCACCTTTATTATGCCGAGCTGCTGACTAGGCACAAAGAGGTGTGATATTTCAGAAAGCAATAGGAAACGTCGAGATAGTTATCACGTAGTTAACAGTTATACGCCTTTTGACCATATTATTATTCAGTCATGTTTCAGAGGAACTTACTCATACTTCGTCTTCTGTGGAACATTTTTTTAACGGTGGAATTCATGCAGCCGGAAGACCAAACTATTCGATGCGAATGCCATAATTATTTCTGAACGGCCCGTAACTGGCTAGATAATATATCCGTTCCACGAAGAAACAAGATATGCGACACAAGTGTGTAATGTCGTACAGCCATAATGTAAAGGAATTCCATATAAGCGTAGTCCGACAAATGACGGCCATTTATCGCGAAGCCGATTCAGATGCGTGCCCACACAAGTTTATCATATACGTGACAAGTTTAGACCAAAAATTCAGTTTAGTTAAGTGAGATACGCAACTGCTTCTCATATATGAGCACTGAGTACACATACTTCGCTTTCTTGAAAATAGTTCCCTCAGCTTAGCAATGGGAAAAAGAAATCAATGTCGTATTTTTTTAGAGTTTTAGAGAAAATCTGAGGCCCTTCGTACTATGTGCGGAATATGATACGGATGGAAGCAAAGAGCCATATACTGCTCCTGCATGTTTCGTACTTCCAACCAGTCAGTTCATGTATCATTAAAAAGTTTGCCGTCGCACCTTCACAATTTTCTGCCTGTTGAATATAGACTTGCAAAATACTGGTTCATCGGAGCCAGACTGTCACGTAGAGGAGCATGCTTCTTGAAGCGAACGACATTTTTACATCTGACAACAATGTGCTCAATCTCTCTTGCAGGGTCCGGTCATGGCATACTCTTCAGCTGCGTCATTGTTGCCATCAACGAGTACTTCGACAAACGGCGCGGCGTGGCCTTGGGCATCAACCTTGACGGGTGCGACGGCAGCGTCTTTCTTGTTCGCGCACATATTCGACCTCCTCCTCGCAGAGTATGGCCTCCACGCAACTCTGGCTATTACAGGAGCCCTCCTACTCAACATAGCAGCACTAGGCTTTCTTTTCCGAAAACCGCCATGGCAGGAATCGGCATTAGCGATTGAAAAAGTCATTCTAGAGGACGCGCAGAAGAAATATTGCATTGAGCCAGTGGCATGTTCCCTTGAGAACAAGGCTGAAGATGGAAGGCCGTCTGCCGTTCCGGCCACGCACACAGTCTCCCTTAGGCGTAGTGGAACACTCGTAATGGTGCCGGATAAGGAGTCGCCAGTTCAAAGGAGACCAAGCGTAACAGGTCAGCCAGAAGGCTTGCCACAGGAAGATCAAGCTGTCGAAGGCGTTCTTGACGACACAACTGGCGAAGATGAAATGAACCTCGCGTGGTCGAGGAGAGGGACTCTTTTGAGTGTCGCCGGGCCCTTGCTTGAAGAGGAAAAGGCCTTGAGTTCTTCGAGGCGAGGAACAGTTATTAGCCTGACACAAAAGGGCTCGATTATTGGCGATCTCGACCTTAGAAAAATTGCTCTTCTTCAAGAGGCGGCCAGAGCGCCTGAGTACGACGAAAGCGACCGAAATGGTTTTCGAAGAAAACGCAGCATTCCTCGGCAGTGCGCAAGTCACTGAAGTGAGGTCGAGGACTACAAGCGAGCAGAGTTTCATGAGACCGAATGATTGCGGAAACCGCACCGGCGCTTCGAGGCGGAGTACAGTCACTAACATGGGATCTCGATGCAAGATAGAAGTACCCTGCAAGCCGGAAGAGCCTATCCGCATACTCATCCAACAAGGGCACGAACGCTCATCCGATTCGGCTCTCGATAGCGTCAAAGAAGTTCTGCGACTACCCCGCTTCTACTGTCACATGCTGAGCTACTTCTCATACTCCTTTCTCCTGGACACTGTCCTCGCGGTCGCAGTGGACTACGCTGTCGACGTCGGTATTGACAGTTCGAGTGCTGTGTTAGTGCTTACCTTCTTCTCGGTGACGGACACCATCGGCCGACTTTTTGTGCCCTTGCTAACGGATTTCAAAGTTGTGTCGCCGCTCAGCCTGATGTGCGTGGCGTATTTGGCGATCGCTGTCATAGCGCACTTGACGCCGTGCGCTCACGATGTCGGGCCGTTCTGGGCAGCCATGATTACGCTGGGATTACCCGCTGGGTACATACTGGTGGCTATCTCGGAAGCGGTCGCCGTCGAAGTTGGCATTCGCAATTTACCTATCGCCTTCGGCATTCTGTCTGGCCTGACTGCTGTCGGAGCCTTCTTGAGGCCAGCAATCATTGGTGAGTTTTCGCAAAAGATAAATAGGCCTGAAATACGCAATCTGCGTGTCTCAATGAACAGTTTGCCAAATATATTCTTTCTGTTGTCATATATTGAGGTGTGACTTGCACGTCATAACGCTTTGCAAAAGTGAAGCGCCGGCATAACGACTTCCATTGTTTCAGGAGCAAATAAATAATGAAATGCATGTACCGATGCGATGTAGCATGAAAATGAGAGTAATTAAGTAATGTAGAAGCACGACGCTTAACGGTAAGTATACAGCCGCGTTGTATGCGTAAGTTACGATGGGGTAATTATATTTAAGAAAAGCATATTTGCGTACAGGTGAGCAACTCGTTTGTTGGCTACAAGCCTTGAGAGAATGCCTGGTATAACCAGTCCTTTCATATAAAACACGTTTTCAAGCTAAACGTAAATCGCTTGCTTAAGATGGATGGATGAAAATTTATAATTGATATCATCGCCATAAGTTTAATCTCATATGATGCAGGATTACGCCATTAAACACTAATTACTGTTTATTGTTACTATGGGTCTGCCTCCTTGGTTACCTCTGCGCAATTAATGACATCAAGAGCCCGTACATTTATTTTTGTACTTGCTTATTCACGCCATTTTCAGTAATCCTTTTTCAGGTATATAAGTTGGGATTTTTTAACACAATGGCATTTGTTTCGTTTCGTCGATGTAAAATGAAAGGCAGGCAGCGAAGAAACGTCCGGTTGACATTAAATAGTCGCTTTTCGGAAGTAGTGGCCCATCATCAGCGGCTAACATATTCATTCGCGCATCCACTTGTGCCGAAACATGCATAAGGAAGCTTTATTCTTGACGACCGCATGGAACGCCGCGGTGCCGGCACGTCTGCAGATTTATGCTGCTCAGTAATGAAATTATGGGGTTTCACGTGCCAAAATGATGATATGTATATCACGCATGTAGCAGGTGCAAAGTTCTGATGAATTTTGACTGTTTGCAGTTTTTTAAAGATGCAGCTGAATCTAAGCACAAGGCTACTGTCGCATTTCACTCCCATCGAAATGTCACCGTTCCTGCCGGGAATTGATGCTGAGCATTATGTGTATCGAATAAATATGGCAACGTAAACTCTGCCACGTGTGACCATTCAGTAACAAAGGTGATCGAATCCATACAATAGTTGTCGTCCTACTGATCATTGCAGAAAGGAGGCACTAGGTTATCAATGTCGTTCCCTGATTTCACCCGCCATAACGGCTTCCACACAAGCGTATACACTCGAGCAACTGTCGCGGGAAAACACTTGAATTGTCGAGGGCACTTTTGCTGATAAGTGCGTTGCCCAACAATGTAGGGTGGTGTCTATCTTCGGTATCGTCAGAGAAATACGGCTCCGAAGGTATCTTTTTTTTTTCTTACCTTATTGCGCGATAAAGACTAGCTTAACATGCAATTTAGGCGTCTTTTAGTTCATATTATCGCCTGAAGTTTGGTGGCTGCCACACTTTGAAAGAGCTGCCGGGTCATAAACCCAAATATTACTTCCCGCAACTGACAGAATTGTAATTTATTATATAAAATATATTTGCAATCCATCCAAAGGTTGTCAAATGAGAAAATTTTTCAATCGATGTGTGTTTGAATAGGAAAACCGAATTGGCCTTGGCTGCAGCTTCGGCTTATTGCGCTTATATACGTCTATGTATACACACTATTTACAGATCTGAACAAAATGGAAACGTTCCTAGAAAGAATGTGGGGAATCCAATCTGCATAGCTGACGCTTAACCTCATGCTTGCTTATGCACAAGAATCACAACGTCCTATTGTTACGAAAATATTTATTAACAATTTCTAAGACTCTACGTGCCAAAACGACGATATGATTATGAGTCAAACCTCCGGAAATTTCGACCACCTGAGGTTCTTTAACGTGTACCTAAGTCTAAATCAACACTTACATTTTTACCTTCCATCGAACCCGAAACCTTCAGGCTGAGCAGCCTAGCACCGTAGCTACTGCACACCGCAGCGGTTATGCAAATTTAGGTGTAAGAAAAGAAAGGAAAGCTGGTATACTCTATCGACGCGCATTTTATGTATGGGATACTCTATAGACGCGTACATCATATGTATACACTTCTTTCGAGCAAGCCGTATACTTAGCTTCAGAGAATATTTGTCACATTATGTGAGTTTTCACTTTTCCAGTGATTACTCCAAATATTGACAGTGTCACACGGGCCGACTAGTGTGATTTTGAACGAGTCCACATCAGCCCTTTTGTCACTCGCATGATGTCAAACAGGAGCGTTTAGTGACGCCGATTACGGGGAAAAACATTGTGTGTTCAATGAACTTACATCGGGGAGTCGAAGTGGGTAGCCTCGGTAGCAGTGACAAAAAAAAAAAGTAATAGCCAAAGCATATTCGGTAGTATTACATTCAACCATTGATTTTTATTATTCCGAATTATGGTTGGTAATAAAACATACTGCAAAAAAATAGAGAGAGAGAAGGAATATAGGAAAGGTAGGGAGGTTAACAAGACTACGTCCAGTTTGCTACTCTACACATGGGGAGAGGGGGAATAAGGGAGTAAAAGAGAGAGAAAAAGAGAAGGAGAGACACATTGCGCACCACACACACACCGCAGGGTTTCACAGTTGGTCGTTCAGTGATGTTGCCTTCAAGAACTGAAGGACGGCTCGTGTGGCTTTCTGGGCTGATTTACTTTGAGACCATACTCCCAAGGTCTTTTCTTGAGCCGATAATTAAATCTCCTCAAGGCACACTGGAGAGTCCGGCGATCTTGTTCAAATTCCGGACAGTGGCACAAGACATGGTCGATAGTCTCTACACAGTTGCAGTTATCACTCTTGGATGATCCAGTCAGTCATACCAATGCGATAGCTGGATAAGTTGGTAAACGATTCACCGACCCACAACCGACACAGCAATGTAGCGTCGCGTCGGGAAGTCTTTGATGGCAGGTGTACCACCCACACGACTCATACCCCTATCCAGGGTCGACGCTGCAAGAGAACTTCGTCACATCGCCCATAATACCACGCTTACGCTTCGAAATTCTCCACTGAAGTCCACTCGTCGCCCACAGAACCTCGAATCATTACTGCAAAAATAATTTACTGTTCTGGTTCCCAAGCTGATAGTGGCCGTAGTCACCAGTGGTTTTGGCCGAACTGTCCATGTCGTGTTATGACCAAGTTGATCGTGCCGAATCAGCTGCGGTCATAACATATAGGCACTTTATTTGCAATTAAGTTTGGTACCATCACCACCGCTATATCACACCTCGTTATAGCCAGCGCTGGGTAATGTAATAATTGGATGTCGCGCCTACTGATTCATCGTTCGCTATTGCTGTCGGTTTCAATTGATACTTTTCTTTTCGCAACAGTCCGGAGGCCATTGATCACAAAGCAACAGCTTGACAGCCTGGCTGTGACGGTCTGGGGCATTTCCACACATGTAAAAGTAGTAGAGAAATAGCAGCGCTACGTAAAAACACGAAGGAATATTCAGTCCGAAATTACACTTCATACACATATTATCACAAGTGTTTACCAACACTGACGCACTGTTCTCAAGTTTTCAGCTCCATTAACATTTTTTTTAAAAGAGCAGGTAAAGTGATAAGCACGTATTGCATAGCAACCATGGTATAACTATCAGATTAGAACAGAACCATGAAATTCATTGAAGGAAATACACAGTCACTACGCCTGGTTCAAATCGTACACGTAATTTTTCATTTGTTTACCTAAACTGTGCTTAATGGGTAAAAAAGTAAAAAAAACTGAACGATCTTTTCGTGGATGAATTGTTGCGGTTAGCCGTCTTAATTAGCACGTCCTTGAGACCTTGACTCCCGCAGCTTGATCTTGTAGTGATGTAATAGCCCACAGGGCGTGGTGACGAGCAGTGCGTGACGAGCAGTGCATGCGAGTTGAGAAAGGGGTGCAGGTGAGCATACCTGTTCACCGTAGGTCAGTTGAGTTGGGAGAGAGAGAGAGAAGAAATATAGGAAAGGTAGGGAAGGTTAACTAGACTATGTCCAGTTTGCTACCCTACACATAGGGAGGGGAATAAGGGAGTAAAAGAGAGAGAGAAAGAGAGATGGAGAGACGCATTGCGCACCACACACAGTGCAGGGTTTTCACAGGCGGTCGCTCAGTGATGTTGCCTTCAAGTACTGCAGGAGGGCTCGTGTGGCTTTCTGCGCTGATGTACTGTGAGACCATGCTCCCAAAGGTGCTGCTTATTCGGCCTATATGCTCTCCGCGTGCCCAAGTGGTTTGGCGGCCAGTGAGCTTCATAACTACGCACGGGGAACGGTGACACTACAAATTTCTACCTATTCATTTACGCAAGGAAGTTGAATTGTGCGGACGACGCAGATTCATTCATTATTTAGAAGGGAAATGAGCACGAAATTGTGCTTACTGCGATAGGTTTTGCCAACGTAAAAAACAAAGCGCATTTTTCTTTGGATCTGTGATGTGCAGTTCAAGATTTTTCAACGCCTAGAACTGTGAAAACGTGGTTTTCGTGTTGGGTCCCACTGACATATCCGAAGTATTGTATTTTGCAGGCACTGCATTGGAAGTTTTGCTGTAAGACAGTTCGGGTAGTTCCAAATCCTTTTTTTTTTATTTTTACATTTCTGTTAGTTCATTGATGCTTGAGACATTTTTCACGCCGTTGGTACGATGCTTTAAAATAGCGAAAATCTGAGCATAACCGAAAGGGAACAGCCGAGCACCTTTGCATTATTTGGCAGAAAACAACGAAGTACAAATTGAGAAGCCAGGGACAGCTTTACGTTTCGTGAAGGACAACAAAATGCACCCCATAAATAGAAATTTCAATCCTGCAAAAACGAAACTCTCGCGTTGCAACGTAAATGTCACCTGCAAGCAGCAAGTGCGTGAGACGCAACAGAAGTAAGAGCGAGACACTCTTTCAGACGTGCCGTCACGAGCAATGCATTTGCGTTCGCCGATTGCCTTCGGTGTCACTTACGTGTCCTTGCCGTCACGTTTTTTCTTTCCCCACTCTCAGGTTTCTTCCGAGACAGCTACGGATCGTATGACGGCCTTTTTCGTTTGATGGGATGCATGGTGCTGTTCTCTTTCCTGCTGACCGCCGCACTCTGGATACAGGACCGGCGGGAGACATCGACGCCAGTGACCGAAGTATCGAAGGACGCCATCGGTGACATTGACTCCCCTCCGCCGCCCGACGGTCACTCGGAGGCGTCTGTGATTGCGCAGGAATGAGGATCTTATGTGCACATGGCTTGCTGCCTCGTAAATTACAAGTGCGTGCGATCGCTGTGAGCCGAGCTCCAAAGGCGGATACGGGCTGGTAGGCGGAAGTCAGCGTCACCACAGGTGCCATTGAAATGCAGGTTCGAAAACACCTTGATCCCGTACACCCCTGAGGGCTTGTACATATTGTTCCTGTAATATACAGCACATCAGAACCCCGAGTTTTGCAATGGCAGTAGAATTGCGTAAGTGCAAATTAAACGCTGCTTTCCGCACCTCCACTTCCATCTAAGGTGCATGCACTAAGGAAAAAAAACTGATTGGTGGCGAGCCCTGACCCGCCACACATATAACCCGTTTTAAAGTTGCACATCAATGTTTTGGAGGGTTACTTCTCCCACGACTCTATGAACAGAGTATAATTAGTTAATTACACTCAAAGGAGTGCTAACGGTGTATATTTAGAGCGTTGTATATGTAACAGTTAATTTTTTTTTCACGCGGGGCGTCAGGTTGTAACACATTCTAGCACAAACTGAAAATCGTCTATCAAGCTGCCAAGTGGTTTCGCGCCTCGTCCGAGCGAGACGAGTAGTATGTATAATAGTTGTTTATCACACGTCGTCCCACAATGTTTCAATATTTATTAGCTCTTGTGCTCCGTCATGTCCGAAATAAACGTTTCATTTATGATATCGTTTCCTTAGTGATCTTTGTGCTTGAAAAGCACAAACCTGGTGGTAGACGACCAAAGAATGAGCTAAAAGGTTATACGAGGGCTGTTCAAAAAGAAACCGAACTTTTACAATAGCACGCCACCCACCAGAGAGAGCGGGCTGCACCTACCAAGTGCACGTAGCGGAAAGATTAAACAAGAAACTCTCATTATGCGCGTTTCACTCTGACCGTTAGTTCGCGAGCTACAGCCGCTAATGTGAGCACATGGAGAGGCTCTTCTTCGGATTTCTGCCAAAGTGGCGAATGAAAGCGCTGGAAGAACAACGTGTGTGTGTGAAATTCTGCTAAAACTTGGGAAAGCTTTCGCAGACATTTCAATTGCTTAGAGAAGTATACGGGGACGACTATATGAGTCGCACGCACTGCTATGAGTGGGTCAAACGTTTTGAACACGGCAGAATGTCGGTCGGTGACGATACCAAGCCTGGACGACTTTCCAGATCAACAGATGATGACCACGTCGATAGTTCGAGCTGTGATTCGAGAAAATATTCGTTAGACTATTCGAGTTGTTGCTGACGAAGTGGGTATTAGCGTAGTTTAATGCCATGACGTAGCACGTCGGCAGGATAACCGCTGGTCATTAAGGGTAACTGACTGGATTCCAAGAGATGGCAAACGCGTGAGGGGGGAGACAGAAAATTAGGTGGGTAGATGAGATTAAGAAGTTTGCAGGTATAACGTGGCAGCAGAAAGCACAGGACCGGGTTGATTGGCGAAACATGGGAGAGGCCTTTGCCCTGCAGTGGGCGTAGACAGGCTGATGATAATGATGAATACCATGAAATTTCTTTCTATTTTCTCTGTCCCTGAATACTTTGAAAGGGACGCCGTTTCCATACCATACAGGAGATCCAGGACAATACGAGAAGAGACCTGCGGGCCAGTCCAGAAAGTGCGTTGTAAGAGGCTTTCAAAAAATGGAAGAAACGATTGGAACAGTGTATTGCCAGTAGAGGGGGAGTAGTTTGAAGGGGGGCAATGCTTAAAATGTCGTACCACAAGCAGAGAAGGGGTTATAGCAAAAGTTCGGTTTCTTTTTGAACACACCTCGTATAAGCTTTAAAGGGATTATTTTTCCAGACACCGTTGGACAGACAGGAGACATAACCGCATTAAGAAGACGGACAATACAGAAATAAAACACATAATCGTGAAAGAAATTTTGAGAAGGCAAGACCCAGCATGTAAAAGCAATAAAGATAAAATATACTATATTTACTCGGTTGCAATGCGACCAATCTTGTAATGCGAGGTGTGACTTTTCATAGCGTTCACGAAGAAAAAGAAATAGTACAAATAGTAATATTTCGGTATTCGATTGTAACGCCAGGGTCGACTTTAGGTAGCGGAAGTCTAAAAGAAAAAGAAAAGTTGCGTTACATTGGGGTCAATATGGTAATTCTAATTTCTAAATGTTTGAAAAACGCACACGTGTGTTTCCTTTACCTTTCAAAATGGGTTAAAACACTCACCCACTTTTCGCCATGAATACAAAAGAAGGCCTGCAAAAGGTGTGCTAGGTAAACATGCGATTGCGATGACGGACGAAAAAAAATGACAAAAGCTAATTTAAAATTTGCACCATGCTGTATAACAATATCAAATTAGCGCAAATTAGGGACGCAATAGGAGGCAGGCAAGAGCAATGCTGCCTCATATTGTTGGGGTCATTTTTCTTTGCGCCAATATCAGATTTTTATACTGAAAAAAAAACAACTAAAACAACGGTGTTCCTGCTGATGGCATTCCAAAAAAATTTTAATTAGGCGGTATGTCATGGCATGTATATCAAATTGAAGCTATCCGCTTTGCCTAACCACTTAAATTTAATGAAACCATATATAAAGTTTGATTTATAATCACGCAGGGCAGTTCTTTAGTGCTAGCTTTTATCACGTGTTCACCTCACGTTCTTGAACATAATACAAATTAATTATAATCAACGATATGACAAAATAGGTATTTAAGTAAACGTAGGTCTGACGACACAAGTAACATCCTCTACGTGTCCTGCTTTTTGAAGAGCGAGAGCAGGCGTTGAAATTTGTCACAGATATTCGATGAATTTCAACATTGACGAACACTTCTAGGTTTGTTTTAAAATGACTCTGAACCCCACTTGTCGCTACGTTTGCAAGTAGGGTTGACAAAAAATGACCTGGGAAAACAGGAGCAAACACAACATGGCATTGAGTTGTCCAGCGTATTTCGAACATGAAGTTTTACAGTAGCATTATAAGAATTGTAAGACATATTGTATATTTTTAACCGCTAGAGACGAGTACCACTATGAGACACTGCGACCGCTAAAACGTCATTTTTTACTGCAGTTCTTATAAAGTGGAATCCACGCTGTCCTTTGAAGGTATGCTCATACCTTTGTTACCGTTATATACTACAAATACTGCCCCAAACACCCACGGAAGATCCTTAGCGCACGTGACATGGCAATATAAGCGTGGCAGGAGTATTACATAGAACAGGAAAGCAAAAAAAAAAAAGGGCAGCGTCCAAATTATTGCATTCAGGGATGATGGATGTGAAGCGTTGGGAATATCAGAATCTAAAGTCAAAATGGGAGCCGACGGAAAAAAAAAAATCACGCCTATATCCACGAAGTGAATGATGATGAGTGGGCGAAGCTCGATCGTTTTCATCCATGGCAGAAAGAGAATGTGTGGTCTGGAACGCGCTTATACTTCATGGTCATCAGCGTCATCGTCATCGTTATCACGTGTAGTGGGTACATTCCACTATACTGGAACGCACTTATACTTCATCGTTATCACGTGTAGTGGGTACATTCCACTATATTGGAACGTGCTGATACTTCATCGTTATCACGTGTAGTGGGTACATTCCACTATACTGCGTAATCGTCATCTTTATCACGTGGAGTGGGTACATTCCAATATACGTGGCTGTCTACCTACCTACTACTACTACGACAACTACAGAGGAGGGACAGACCCACACCCTTAGGGGCTTCGCCCCTAAAACACAATTTAACAGAGGAAGGCGTCTCAGGCATGCTGCACGATGTCCTGTCCCCGGTTCATTCAACTTATCTGCACAGGCATATGAGGGTAGTAACAATGTGACAGTGCATATCGTATGATCGTTATAACGGACCACATGCACAAAAAATTATATTTCTTGGGCGCTCGTCGCTCACACAAGTACGATACACATTTAATGAGAAAAACGAAACCAGGTTAAGAATCAGTTGTTAAAACAGGGATGTTCCAAGAGTTCCCTATTCCCTAGGAACTAAAGCGTCGGTCATTGCTGCAGAGTTATCAAAGAACGCGTGCTTGATATTAATACAATTTCGAGAAAGGAGCAAGAGCAAAAGGCGAGCAGTGCATGATATAAACCCCTGTACCCGAAACACATATTTTGCATCATTTAGTGGCTGTTCATTGGCAGAGAACGAAACACAAAATGTATCAATATATTTAACACACTGTGTATGAATTACTCGTAAACTTACAGGGTGTGTTCAGATAAGAACGTCGGTGCATGTCCGCCGACCCCCTTTAATTTCGCCGAAAAAAATATATTTTGTTGTCCGAGTCCCCAGGACCACAAAACCACTTTTGGTCTCACGAGAAAAAATTTCACCTTAAAAAAAATTCCCAAGTCTCCACTGAGCCGCCACCGCCTCTTTCGAATTTCGCGAAAAATGGGATTTCGATGAGACGCTACAAAAACACTATTGTAGCTGTAGGTCTGAAAATTTTTCTCCGCATACTACGGATAGCTTTCGTTGACAAAAAATTATTACTTTGCAGCTTTGATGTAGTTCTGTTAAGGAAAAAAATCGCGAAATCGGCGCAAAGCTCAATAGTGCTCACATTTAAGATTTTTTTCCTCCGCAAGTATGAACGCCCGACTTCCCCACGCTTTTTAAAAACACTGCCATATGTTTGGTAAACAAGTGTGCTGAACGGAAATACATGAGAGTGACTTCAAACGTTAACCAAAATAGTTCAACTGAGGACATGTCTCTCAAAATGCAATATTTTGAAGATCATTAAAAAAAAACGCCATCTTCGATTTTCTTTAAACTCTTCAGAATTAAAGCCAAGCACGTGTTCTAACTTAATCTGTAAAAACATGTTGCGTTATTTTTGTGAGGTCGGAACTACGAAGCACGAAAAGTGGCCAAATTGACGTATACAGAGTAACCACAACATTGAGCGAGCATGGAGCAATAGTTGCCATTATCGTTAATTTTTAGGCCGCGAATGTCTTCTGTGGATTGACAGATTGTCAGAAATAAAACAGGAACAGTTGGTTTTGAGTGAAAATTATTACTACTTTTTTTAACGCAAATCACGAAAACTTCTACACGGGTCCCAGCCACTGAGCATACCGCGATAATGAGTCGCACTCTTCGCAGGAATCGCTTTCAAAATCTTTCGCGGTATGCGAGCCTTCGTACGGCTCACAAAGTAGGTGGCTGGAGAGGATCCACCGCTGGATATTTATCGCTTCCCATGGCACGTCGGTAATGTGATAACGCAGACGGTGCGTGTCGGCACAAGCGGCGCTTCTGCAGCCCGAGCGCGCTCGCCCGCTCCCGAAAAAAAATGAAAGAGTATAAACAAGAAACAGCTCAACTCGCTTAAGAAAGGTCGAAGTGATAAGAGAACGTCGGCTTTCACTTTCGTTGGTCGTCGACAACCCGGCAGTCCTCTGCTGGTGAACGAACGTGAGTACGCGTGCGCGTACGTATTACACTCCCCTGATATTGATGGCCACGTTGTGGAGCTCAGAGCGAGCGTTTTGCGCTGACTACCAAAAGAGTCATACGAAGAAGATTGCCTACAAGCGGAACTTTCGATGTGTGAAAGATTTGAATGTCGCCTTACTAAGGAAGCGCATGCCTGAATAAGCCTCATCCATGAGAGAAACCGACATTTTTTGCCAGAGCTGTTTCAACCGCTTCAAACAGACCGCCGTAGAGTCTCCAGAATGCCAGCCTGACGAAAATTTTGTTCCCGAACAAATTGCTGTCGAAGAGCTAAACGTACTCGTTAAGTCAACCGACGTGACACCCCTGAAAATTCCGGCGAAAGTGAAAGCACATTGCCGAGTGTCTTACGTTACGCGTAAGAAAGCGGAGATCGAGGGTGCTATCTCCAGGACAATTTCTGCTGTCCTTACAGCAGCGTACGGCACTACAGAGGAACCTGGTCCTTCAGCGGAAACCTGCAACACGTGTCGCGTGTGCTGCGCAACCTAAAGCACACATTCGATACCTCCGAATGATACCGTGAACGCTGCCGCCTCCTGACATTGCTCCCTGTGAACCTTTCTCATCAAGAGGTTCAAGAAGTGATTCCATCCACAACTCGGCACCTCATTCGGAAATCCAGGAAATACAGGCACACCCGTGGGGTGTGGTATGTGGAA
Organism: Rhipicephalus appendiculatus; assembly: GCA_030522465.1. Lineage (NCBI taxonomy): Eukaryota > Metazoa > Arthropoda > Arachnida > Ixodida > Ixodidae > Rhipicephalus > Rhipicephalus appendiculatus. The sequence continues at coordinate 25,455 of JALIZH010012348.1, read as the reverse complement.
AAAATTTGTCAGACCTACAGCTACAATGGTGTTTTTGTAGCGTCTCATCGAAATCCCATTTTCGCGAAATTCGAAAGAGGTGGTGGCGGCGGCTCAGTGGAGACTTGTGAATTTTTTTAAAGAAGGTGAGATTTTTTCTCGCTAGACCAAAAGTGGTTTTGTTGTCCTGGGGACTCGGACAACAAAATATATTTTTTTCGGCGAAATTAAAGGGGCTCGGCGGACATGCACCGACGTTCTTATCTGAACACACCCGACAGCAATACTAGTTTGACAAAGCTATTTTGTTACAATTCGTTCTTAAGATAGATGGTGACATCAGAAGCAAACAATACGCAGGTAGGTAAGAAGGAAGCAATACAGAAAAAAAAAGCAATGCAAAAATATGAACGTTATGTTTACAAACAGTAAAACAAAACTTGGAGGACGTTAGAACGCTTGAGCTTCATCATCATAAACGGGATGTTCCACATAATTTGAATGAATCGCACTACTCGCCACCGGTCCACTGAAAATGAACAAGGCAGCAGTTAGCCCAACAAAAAATGACTGCGAAGCGATGGCGACGAGCCGAAAACCCAGAGTACGTACGATGTGAGAATACTGGGTAACGGGAAAGGCAACGGCGGCTGCGAGAAGACCCCGAAGCGATGGAAGGCCTTCGTCAACGACGACGTGCCAGTAGATCTATGAGAAATGCGAACGCTTGGTTTCAACGCGAGTTTTTGTCTCTGGAGTTTGGACAACCACCGAGCCGGGTCTTTGATTGTCTGTGGTTTAACTCGAACCTCTCTGCGCTGAGAAACAAACGTATAAAAAAGAACCACCTAGCTAGAAGCATAGTAGTGACCTATAAGTAACCTAGGAACAACATGCATCACCTAGCTAAGGCCTAGAAACAACTTAGAAGCAATCAGATTAGTCTTCAGAATCGTCCAGTTTCCCTGTTTCAAGCCTTGCGCAGATTACTGCAAGTTTCGCCAACTTTTCCCGAATGGTGCGGTTCTGCGCATCCGCCACGCAGTATTATACATGCGTTAAGGACACTCCCCGCACTACATGACATTCATATAGTGTTTTTTTCCCGAAAATATTTAGAGCACGGGCCTGGCTCTGAGGTAGAAGTCGTGTTTGTAGTGCAGAAGTCAAGTGTTCGATACCCACACAAGCCAATGATTCTTTATTGCCCTTATATTTGCATCTATCTCGAATCTGCTCTCACGCAAAACGCTGATTTTTCGCTCACAACCAACGATGCCCTAGCAGACGCCGAAATTTCTTGACAACTGGTGTTCTCGAGAAGCTCGGGCCATCCTGCATACAACTCCAGAACTGCGCCCACCCATTTTACTTGTTTCTTTCTCAGTTCTCGGCTTTATGGCACGACCCTTCATTAGGTGACTTGAGAACAACGTACCTGTACGTGCTCCGTACATTCGCAAGACACAGTGAGAAATGACTGTCCTGTGGATTAGACCTGGCCTGATCGAGTAAACAGCGAAGTGTCAATTGTATTCATTATGTAATATGCATGACAAGTTGTAGGCCTGATTTCAGGTGAGACAAAAATCCCTTTCATAATCTCGAATATATTTTTTCGCAAGCAAGTTAGAGTTCATTCCGCCGTCTTATTTTACGAAACCTTCTTAAAATTAGAAGGCCAGGAGCCCTTTCCGCAGTTTTACTCACTATACATGCTGATCACTTGTCAATATTGGGGAGGAAAGTGGATCTTAAGAGGGCCCTGCAACACGCTTTTCAAGTAATCATCGAATTATTTCAATAAAGGAGTTAATTGCCTCACCAATCGACTGTTGCAAATATTTAGAACCTATCAAGCACTACCGGAGTTACAGGAATTCGTCTCACGCTTTAACCGCTTTTCTCACTTTTCGTACAAGCGAGCGCGCCGAAAGCTATGGGGGGGAATGACAAGGGGACAAGAAGATACGTCCGTTGGACAGCGAGCGTGATGGCCATGAGCACATTCTCTTCTTATTAAGAGCGGAGCTGTTTAAAAGTCGGAGTAAGGCCGGTGATGCAGAAAACTCGGCGGGTATGCGCCACGGAAAGTGGGTACTATGTGTCAAGCAGGCCTCTAGCATATCATAGCCATGCATACAGTAGTATAACAAGAGGTGAGAAAGAGATGTGAGGGCGAGGAGGAAGGAAAGGAGGACGGGAGAGGGTACGGCAGGGTATAGTCTCGTGTAGTGTAAATTATGCGCCACAGACAGCGGGCATGTGGGAAGCAGCGCCTAGCATAGCAAAGACATGCATAGTATAGTGTAACGAATGGGAGGAAAAGGGAAGTGGCGGTGAGAAGAAAGGGAAGGAGGAAGGGAGAGGGTGAAGCATGGCATAGCCATGTATCGTTTAGCAAGTATATGGGAAAAGGATGTGAGGGTGAGGAGAAGAGAAGGAAAGATAAAAAAGCCGCCACGCCTGCGCAGAATGCGCAGCACAGTCACAGCGAAAGCTGGAAGAGCGGACTCTCGAGAGCCTTTTTTAAACACTCTTGGGGCAACTACTACAAGCGCACTTGCATGGTACCCACTATGCCATAAATCATCATAATTTTTGTGTAGTGGGGAAGCGTCTACTATGCCATTGTTCGTCATTCTTCGGAAAAGCGCGGTATCCACTACACACTTGTAACGCATTATGTACACTTGATTCTGTGGCCAACGACGATGAAGAATTATGCCTGAGCCTTTTGTAATGGTTTGCAGCATTGAACGACCCACTCGTTACGCAATTCGAATTGTGTGACGCCTGGTTTGCTACTTTACTTTCTAAAACGCTTTACAACAAACGTTAACGTGATTCCTTACCCGACGTGAAGCCTGCATATATGGTCAGTTCGCACCGCAGTTTCAAGCAGCGGCGTAGCTCAGTGGTAGAGTGCTGGGCTGCCACGCAGAGGTCCCGTGTTCAATTCCCATTCTTAAATATCTGTTTTTTATTTATTTAGCTTTTTTCTTATTTCGTGCGATATTGGTTACGGGCAGCGGCGGCGGCGGCGGCGGCGGACAACTACGGCGTAAAAACGACCCTTGTTGTGATCTCATAACAGCTTTCGCTGTAAAAAACCGCCAGGCCGCCGCGGAACGCGCAGCACAGTCACAGCGAAAGCTGGAAGAGCGGCCTTTCTAGAGCCTTTTTAGATGTGAAGCATCTTATGGCGAAGCTTAATCCGGTGGTGGTGTTGGTGGTGGTGGTGGTGGTGTGCCGGCGTGACCACCCTTACTGCGCATGCGCAAATCTTTCAAAAAAAAATAAAAAATAAAAAACCTCCTCTCCCCCCTCTCTCTCCTCTAGGCATCCCTCCCCGCGGCAACCACACCCTCACTGCGCATGCGCCTCCCCTCCTCTCTCCCCTCCTACGCTCCCCCCCTCTCTCCTCTAGGCATCCCTCCCCGCGCTCCCACTGCGCATGCGCGTCCCCCCCTCTCTCTCCTCTACTACGCTCCCCCCTCTCTCCTCTAGGCATCCCTGCCCACAGCGTCCACACCCCCCTTTGCGCATGCGCGTCCCCCCCCCTCTCTCTCCTCTCCTACGCTACCCCCCCCTCTCTCGCCTCGCGACGCCGACGCAGGCAGCGTCTGCTAGCGAGTTTCTTGGTTGAAAAAACCGACTGCTCGCGCTGCACAACCGTTCATTGTCCATCCCGTATATATGGCAATGGATCTTGACCTCCAAGGTGGTGCCGGTGGGAGATTTCTCCTGTGCGTTGTTGAACAATAAAAATTCGCAGCGTGTGCGTTAACTAAAAGCCGACTGCGGGTCTCTGTGTCCAGTCGGAGTCTTCTGTCTCTCATTGCCCATTAGCAGCGATTGGCATGTTCCAGTAGGAAACACCGCTCCATCACTGCGTGCTTTGCGCCTCCTCAGTTTTCTCTCCTGCGCAACGCTGCGATAGCGCCAGCGTCAACGCCACCGCCCGTGTAAGCGTTAGCGCCCGCTGCTTCACATCTACACATGGTTCACTTTAGCGGGAGATGGTGTAATTTTTTTAAACACTCTCGGGGCAACTGCTACAGGGACACTCGCATAGCACCCACTACGCCGTAAAGCATAATTTTGAGTAGCGTGGAAGCGTCCACTGTGTCATTATTCGTCATTCTTCGCAAAAGCGCGGTACCCGCTACACACTTGTAACGCATCACGTGTACTTTGTTCATGCTGTGGCTGACGACGAGCGTGAGTTGCATAGCGTGAGTATGCAACAGAGTTTCAAGCACCGGCGCAGCTCAGTGGTGGAACACTTGGCTGCCCCGTAGAGGGCACGGGTTCGATTCCCATTCTCTTCTTGGTATTTTTTTTTATTTATTAGTTTTTTTTTTGTGATTTCCCGCAATAGTGGTTACGGACACAGGTGGCGGCGGCGTACAACTACGGCGCCAGAATCTGCCCTTGCTGTGATCTCATAACGGCTTTCGCTGTAAAAGGAGCAGAGTACTCCATGTCATAGCCACGTACAGTATAACATAGCAGTGGGTGGGAAAGAGAAGTGAGGGTGAAGCAGAGTGATCAGTGAGGGTTTGTAAGAGGGGAAGGAGGAGAGAAGCCAATATCATCATGGCCGACAGTTACGAAACGGCGCAACGAAAAGAAGAAGAGCATGAAGAGGACACGACGACAAACCGGTGCTTGTCATCAGCCTCACGGCGCTCACTGTAGGGCAAAGGCCTCTGCCATGCTCCGCCCATCAACCCGGTCCAGTGCTTTCTGCTGCCACGTTATACCTGCAAACTTCTTAATCTCATCTGCCAACCTAACTTTCTGTCTCCCCCCTTGCGCGTTTGCCTTCTATTGGAATCCAGTCAGTTACGTCTAATGACCAGCGGTTACCCCGCCGACGTGCAACGTGCCCGGTCCATGTCGATTTCTTCTTTTGATTTTAACTATGATATCCTTAACCCCCGTTTGTTCCCTGACCCACTCTGCTCTCTTCTTGTCTCTTAAGGTTACGCCTATCATTTTTATTTCCATTGCTCACTGCTAATATAGATAAAGAAAAAAAAAACTGGGTAGGGGCGAAGCACGTATAGGGAAGGGTGTTTCCGCTCCACCAAGGTGAAACCGGGGGAGGGGCGAAGCATGCAGAGTTTTGAAAGACATTTCTTTGATGAGGCACTAGTGGTGCTAAGCCTGAAACCGGGCATGCAGGGAAGGGTGTTTACACTCCACTAACATAGTCGGCTATTTCTTGGCCTAACTGTTGCCCTTTTCTTTTTTATTGGACCGGTGGCGAGTAGTGGTATTTACCCAATTTTTGTGGTGCACATCCGTTTATGATGGATCGTGACGACCATAGAGTTTCCTAAAATTAACTAGAGGGGACTCAGGCGCTGCGATCGTTCAGCCACCAAGGGAATGATGGGTAGTACTCAAATTTGCCTAGTCTTCGTGCTTGCCGCTTCGAACACACTTGTGGCTTTGTTTATTGCGGTGTTTTTTGTTCGGATAAAAGAATGAACCATTGTGAATTTCGTGAGCGGATTTGAATTAGTGAGCCTAAAAATGTCAAGGTGGTGAAGCGTAACTGCTAAACCTTTGCTGAACTTCGTATTGCGGCAAAGCGCATTCAGGCCACACGGAGCCAAAAGAACGAAGACTAGACAAATCCGTGTACTACCCATCATTCCCATGCTGGCTGAAGCGCCGTGCGTTGCAGCTCCCATAGACACTAGCGCCAGAGTTTCCTCTAGCGTATTTATAGGAAACTCTATGGTGACGACGGCATGACACGCCGACAAGCCGAGACACTCAGGCGCTTCGCACCTAAAAAAAGCAGTAAGAACTCAATCTGCGGCAGCGCTTGCTTGCCAACTTCGCTGTTTACTCAGGCTTCACAGGCGTGAAGTCGCCGTGATTTTTTCAGGTGAAAGCCCTAGATGCCGCATTAAAAACGGAAATTGCTCACGTGATGACGTCACCATATGACATCATAACGTGATGAAAAACTTTGGTGATCTGTGACGTCAAGGGGACGCCACCATATTGCCACGTGGGTTTGGTGCTTTCTTTTGATGTGATCGGGTTGCACCCGCAAAGACTGTTAAATAGCAACGCTCGGCGCAGAACACGCGGCAGTGTTTCAGAAGCTTCGCGATTGTTTGAGCTCGTTCTGTTAGGATGACACGCAGGACGCCAATAGTGAAGTTTATTCGAGAGCGCACGCGAGCACCGGTGATAAGGCTCGAGTGTTCGACGCCGCATGTATAAACGCCGACGCACCTCAGCGCAGATCAGATTATCGACGGCCGACGCTCAGTTCGCCGCTATCAGTGTACAGTGTACTTTGTTGCCCGGGAACAGGTTCGCCCAATAATAATAATAATAACTATAATAATAATAATAATAATAATAATAATAATAATAATAATAATAATAATAATAATAATAATGATAATAATAATAATAATAATAATATCTGGGGTTTTACATCCCAAAACCCCAATATGATGATGAGGGACGCCGTAGTGGAGGGCTCCGGAAATTTCGACCATCTGGTGTTCTTTAGCGTGCACTGACATCGTACAGTACACGGGCCTCTGACATTTCACCTCCATCGAAATGCGACCGCCGCGGCCGGGATCGAACCCACGAAACAAATGGAGGTTCGCCCTAAGAAGGTTCGCCCAAATAAAGGAGTTTCGTCTTGAACACGTCGACTGCAGCCTTCGTCAACGTCACGACCACGCGACATTATGGAGTCGCCTTGCCGTCGCATGAAGACGTCATCACATAACATCGCCGCATAGTCAAAGGTGGGGCGATAACAGAGGCACGGCAACGCCATGCGATTCGCAGAAAGCCTTGCAGTGCCTCCCATCTTGGAGGCAGTGCAAAACCACGTTAGGTGCTGAGAGCTTTCATAGGGGGGCGTGGGAGGACCAATACACCGACTGAGAAGAAAAGGAAAAAGATGATGGCTTTCGCCTTCGAGTCGTCTTGGGAGAATGCATGAGTGGCCCCGTGATTTTTTTTTTTCCTTCGAACGCGCGGCTTACCTTCAGCGTAATCTGCTGCGATGTCCGGTGCGCGCGGCCACGTCGCGGTATTTTACATCGGCCGCGGTAACTACGCCACTCACGCTGCTCAAATCAGCCAATGGTCGTTGACTTTATGTGCATGACGCCGTAATTTTGCATTATTTCCCCATTTGTTGAGAGAAGAGCGAGAAAGTTCTAGCTGACTTCGAAAATTAATTGCAGATTCGAGGCCTCGTGCTGGGCTATAACGTTTGGCTCACATATGTTCTCGGGAGCCTCGACTACCGATATGCAGCGTTTTCTAACCGTACTAAAAGAGTGTTGCAGGGCCCTTTTAGAGCAGTCAGACTAGTTGCTGTAATTTGACACTTGCCCTCTGCGGCGCTGGTTCTAGCCAACGTAAACGTCGCGCCTCTTATAAAATTATGGTCGCCATGAAAAATCCACTTGTTCTTCCTGAACGTTCGTTCATATTAAATGTTACAACCAGAAATGGAGAGGCGTAATGCCAGAGATGGGGTCGTCGGTTGATTCCATATTACCAGTATCTGTAACTACCACGAGATATCCTTTGGGCTATAACGAACATTTTTAACTCCTCGACAGAGCGCCTTGAGCAGTCAGTAGATGCCCTGCGCCTTGTACGCTGCAATTTAACCTAGTATTCAAGTAGGCCGCGCGCTGTAGCAAAATTTAGCAGTATAATGCGCACCATGTGTCTCACGACATTTTGTGGATAGATCCGCGCAATCTGTGCTACCTCTCTTGTTGAAATTTATACAAATGTATCTCTAGGAGATCATCTTCAACAAATCCGCCGCTTGTTTGTTTGAGTGTCTAAGGCTTTCTTGCAGGCAAAGGTCAGGCACGTGGCGGCAGCGACTAAGCCGGACGTGTGTCCACATAAGCGCTGTTTGCAGCAATCGGGCATCCGTCATCCACGCCGGCCCAGGAAACCCCCGGCACGAGCAGATGTTACAAGGAGCTCACTGCGGCTTCCGAAGGCGCACCGACTTCCGCGTGCATAAGCGACATTCACAGTGAAATCTGCTGGCGGCGCTTTCACACGACGCGTGCAACCTGCCCGCTCGCATCGGATGTCTCTCCGAGTTGGGCGTGATTGCTCGTGAAGCTGACTGTCAGAGATTGTCCGGCGCATAAATAGGGGTGAACTCCTGCTCCTTGGACCGTCGTCCGCCTCTCACGTTTTCTACCACCTCGTGTTTCCCTACAAAGTCGACCGAAGAAGCATCGAAGATGTGCCGCCTTTCTCTTATGATCTTGGTTGTCATCCTTGGTGAGTGTTGAACGCTATCGGTCAGCAGCCACTTTGTAAGACATTATCTGAGGAGGAAAAGGTTTAATTGGGAACTGTGTGATTGTCCAGCGTGGTCGCAGTAAGCTGCGAGTGAAAGTAATGAAAGTGATATATCGACTGGCATTGATTTGAAGAAATCGCTCCGGCGCAACGAAACTCGTCTGTTGAAATTTTGCGATGAACTTATCGGCGTGACTGCTCTGTTAAAATGTCTAACCATGAGTTTACCGCTCCCCGATTTCGGTGTATTCGCATAGCGCTCTCGTAGCAAATTTCATTCACAACATTAAAAACCTAAAGTGATCGAAAATCGGAACACTCCACTAATGTGCATACCGTAGACATTGTGTGTCTTCGGCAAGTAAATAGTTGTTCCAGAAATATTTGTGATGCTATATGAATTTGTTTGCAACCGTACTTGTTTGATTGTATAATTGACAGCCATATCATTATTTAAGTTGGTATGTTCTACTTTTTGCCGGGTACGTTAAATCACTAAGGTGGACAAAGATATTGTAAAGTGTTCGGCTATGACGCACCTCCCAGTGTCATCTAACAGGGCTTGTTGCTGAGCTAGTTGGTTCATACTTAAGGCAAGAAACAGATACCGTGCAAAGAGGACGGGCACAAATCGAAGAAACGAACTGACACAGGCGCCAACTTCCAACTGTTTATTAACAGAAACCACGCCGATTTATAAAGGCTGTCAAACAGGCTAATCTCGCAACAAAAATAGACACACGGCAACACAAGCAAATCATCATGAGCCAATCAAACAGAGTCAGGGCCTGCGCCGGAAACGACACTGAACCGAGCTGCAAGAACATGCTAGTGCACATGAACAAGTGTCAAGCCTAGTGTACAGCGCACAATCTACACCTAAAATGGGTACAGGCTATCTTTAAAAAATATCGCTTCTTTCTCGCTCAATTCTAGTGCTGGGACACTAACGCACTAGCTACCTGCCCTTTTTATCAGGAACGTCCGAATTGTCTCCCTTTCAGTGCGGCTGATTGCTATCCTAAGCAGCGAAGGGCACCGCTTGGCAGTCAGCAGCAACATGGGCGCGCACTTGGCAGACGACTGCAAGCGCTGTGGTTGTGCGCCACTGTTCAGCCAAACTACGTTTCTTAGGATAGCAAGCAGCCGCACTGAAACAGAGACATTTGAGGCGTTCCTGATAAAAAGGGCAGGTAGCCAGTGCGTTAGTGTCCCAGCACTAGATTCGAGCGAGAAAGAAGCGCTATTTTTTAAAGATAGCCTGTGCCCATGTTAGGTTTAGATTGTCCGTTGCCATTTTGTTGTACACTAGGGTTGACACTTGTTCATGTGCACTGGCATGTTTCGACAGCCCGGTTCAATGTAGTTCCCGGCGCATGTCCCGACCCTGTTTGAGTGGGTCATGATGATTAGCTTGTTTTGTCGTGTGTCTATTTCCGTTATGAGATTACCTTCTTAGACAGCCTACATAAATCGGCGTGGTTTCTGAGAATAAATAGTTGGAAGTTGGCGCCCGTGTCTGTCAGTTCGTTTCTTCGCTTCGTCCCTGTCCTCTTCGCGCCTTACCTGTTTTTTTTTTCCTCCAGTGTTATCTGTTTGTTCTGTTTGTCTGTAGTGAGCCCTAAGTGAATTTCGGCCAAAGTAACTTGACTCATGAGCTTAGGTTCTGCGATGCTGTCGTTCCAGTAGGAGTAGTAGTAGTGGTAAGAGTAAATAATAATAATAATAATAATAATAATAATAATAATAATAATAATTGTTGCCATATTATTTTCTTCTTTAGTTTTCTCAACTTGTTTATTTTCTTTTGGTAGTAATTTCATTCGCACAAAAATATGAACCATCCAGAGACGCGCAAGGCTAAACAGAACGGAAATAGGCTCGTGCTTCTGTTAACCCGTCACCACCGAAGCGCAAGCGATGGCTGCAAAATGATATGAGATGTGGAACGGGAAGAAATAATGCACACAGGGAAAGGAAAGCCGAAGCGGAGTAGCTGTTAGGCGACGCCAGTGACAAAACCCGCTGGAGGACCATGCCATGAGGTGCGACGGGTTTTTTGACCCGGTTACAGCACCTGAACTTTACCTGCCGGTCCTGTTGTCCTACCGTACGAATAGTTTTGTCTTGTTCTCGAAAAATATTTGGCACCAAGAAATTTAGCAGTTCAATTTTCCGAATGATAGCGCCTGGGAATTATATGCTCGATTTAGCTCGGCAAACCTCCGAACTCTTTTATACATGTTCTATCACGAAAGCAAAGCGTCTACTCGATTCTTTGAAGTAGATGCCTCACTGGAATAACAGCCCCAATGACACTGCTGGAACATATGCACTCTGAGGATGTGCCGCGAGAAACTAACTACATACCGCTTAGCTTTATTCGTTCGTCCACTAAACTCCATTTCAATTTCTCTCCATTGTACCTGCGGCCTCCATAGAACGCCGACAGAGAGTTTATTTCTTCAGAGATCATTAATATAAAAAGCGTATTTTGTTTTCTTGAATTCATAGATATGGCATTACCCCTCCTTTCACTTATGCGAAACTGCTGTGTCATTGGGAACATTGGATATGCGTAACACAGCCCCTTTTCATCGTCAGAAACAGCTGTAAGTTTTACACAAAATGTCAGCTTACAAGAGCCCGTGGCAACCAAATTATTGTGTCCTTCACATACGGTATCGTCTGCCCGCAACCTCACGTTACAAGAGCTTGTTTGCGCTGATTGTGTCCTGCTTATTGAAGAATAAAGAGTTTGAAAATTCAAGACCGAAGAACATTTCGGGGCACATGTGTTCGCGCGCAGAAATCTTGTCTGCCTTGTGGTCTTGGGTTTACGTCGACAAAATACCAAAAATAGAAATTTTGCGTGACTCACAGGAATTCGAAACGGTGACAGAAACGTGGAACCGTGCCTACTCCTGAGTCGCACTCTCGGATAGGTGAATACGTCATAACGATGAGCCTGGCTTCTGAGGCCTGCTGCTCAGGGTACCTAGATACCTAGATACCCAGGGCATCTAGTACCTTGATGCCCAGCGCACTATGGTACCTAGATACGGGCGAATTGATGCCGTGTCGAACAATCCTGCACCTTGGAAACGTCGTGACCCCACTTGCCGTAACATAGGGTTTCAACATAAATTTCATAGTTTGCTTCGCCGTAGATGGCTCAGCGCAACTCAAAGCACATGGCCACTTCTTATCGGGACGGAAAACAAATGCCAGCTCATACAGAGAGCACTTCTCTTGGAAACGCCTTTTTTTTTTGCCTTAGTGTGTAGCAGCAAAAGCAAGTCACGCTGTTCACCCAGGAATTACGTTTACTGCGATTTATCGCACGATCTCTCTTAGTGAAAAGGTGTTCTGGTCTGCATTTTCACGTAAGGACTTAAAAAATTGCCTCGTATATTTCATCAACGAGATATTTGTGGAGCAACTGAGAACGAGGAAGAAAAACAGAGAAGACGGGATAGGGCGCCAGACATTCAAATAGTTTATTTTTTGTGCATCACCTAAATATATATAGTGATATGAGCCAAGCACAGCACACGCAAGCTATCCCACAGCACTATACTACTTCATAGCGAACATTTCTAGAGGCCTCGGTAAAAGCGTCATTGTTATTTATGCCTGAATAGCTGCTTGCCAAGGCGTTATATGCAAATGCATGGTTCGGTATTGAAATAGAGCTTCCTGGGAATCATATCAAGCGCAAATTTACAGCTCATATCATACGAAATATTGTTTTAAATCTCCGTAGCCACATGCACGTCGTAGAGCAATCGCTGCAATTGGTCGCCCAAGAGCAGAAATAAAGCCGTCTCTAAAACAGTCTTTACTGCGTTTTAAAGGAAACGAGAGGATGAAAGAGGTGTTTAACTGAGAACACTCCCGGACCGAGAAATAACTGCAAGCAAATGGGGTTTTAGCATGAGCCCGAAAACAATAGGGTGGAGAAATACCAGACGGGTGCCCCTTGCTCTTCGTTGTTTTAGTCGTGTGCAATGGGTCTACGGAAATGGAATATTCGCAACGCTCACAGCCAGTGTACTATAGCCTACTCGAAGGAATCAGCTTCGTAAGTGATTATTACCCTTTTTTATGCGAACGCTACTTGAGACAAACTCGTTTCAGGAAAAAAAGGTTGAAAATTTTCATGCACTAACAAGCTTCAATACTCGGAAAGCTTACATGTAGGTAATGTGTCAGCTCTAATCCATGCCTGTACTGTCGCTTTTTTTTTTTTCCGATGTGGCGCTGCATAGGAACATCCTGAGAACAGCAGTTTTCCCGCAGCGCATTCCAACCTGCGGCCGAAAAGGATGCTTTTGCGAAACATAATCTACCTTGATAGTTTTGCGAAAACTAATTTTGTTGAACGCGTCTAGCGAAAATGGAAACGTTGACCCGAGGAGGCCGTCAGCCATCGCAACCTTCCAAGCCTTTCTACGCTTCCTCGACACGTGCCGAGGAAGCTCACACAGACACTCGAGACGCATCATTTTGTATTTTCTCATAACTTTATTCCTTCATCGTGCCGTCATTCACTCGCGGCTGCTGTGGCGAACCGTCGGAAATTTTCCCACCGTCAGACCGCTCTGTCTGGCACCATCTGCGTGGTAGCTTACACAACGTGTCATTACCGCTTCACCATATTTTTGTTTACCCGATGTACATGTGCTAGAACGTCCCAATGAGAAAATGTGTTTTCGTTTTTACGAGCGTGGATCTTAATCTCTTGCTTCGTTGTTTTGTATTTAGCGGTGTGACCGAAACGCTGTCGCTGGCATTCTCGGGATTTTGACGTGACCACGGAGCGCTTTTCGAAGAAACGTGATAGGCGACTTACTGGGATGTTTTCGTTTGACCGGTGCCTGAAGCGTCGTGTCTGGCACGTTCTCTCGTGCAGGTGTTGCGTTAGCGAATTCCTTTCATCATCAGGTTCGAAAGGCGCCACGAGTATGCAATATCTTCTGAGCGCTGAGCGACGTTAGACATGGTCTGTTTTAGCGGTAATTCGATGTTTATGTGCGACAGCCTACATGCATGTCTGAGGCGTAAGCGGTACGGCTCATCGACGGGGCCTGTTGACAAGATAATTACCGAGTTTCGGAAGATCATTATGATATGACGGGATCAATACTTACATACCTGTTCCTTTCTCGCACATGAATTTTTAAGCTTCAGCGTGTGCCAGAATCATTAGCAGGCAGTGGCGTCGGCAGAAGTTTGATTGGGGGAAGGGAGGGAAGGAAGGCACGCTTTTGATCCGAGATCAGGTCTGGGCTGGTAAGTGTGGTCGAGCTTCATTTTTTGCTCTGTGTGCCTAGGGAGAAAAAATTCGGGGGTGAGGGGCACGGCCCCGGTGTGCCATTTCCTGGTTACGCCCCTGTTTGCAGGCACATAATATACTTCCATGGTTGTGGTTTATGTGTTTTCTGAGTGTAAAATTCTTACTGAATTTATAATGACTCACTATTGACACGCTTTTTTTTTCTTCTTCACAGCCGTCGTGGTGGTCAGCGCTGACGTAAGTGCCCTAACTAGCTTTTTATAGCAATAGAATTTACTGCCGCACTCAAGGCGAATTTCCGATGGCGTCGCTGCCACTGTCATTGTGACGTTTCATATGCACAGAATCACGTATGTTATTTCCATATGTACGGGACTCAGATATACGAGTATAATCCGTACAGCTGAAAGGGCAAAGATCACGAGTCTAGTTCTTGTGGTTGTCAATAAATTATCTCGCATTGAGTTCCTTTTATACCACAGTGTCATGCTTCACAATTTGTCCTAATCACTAAACTACAGTCAAAACTAGAAATAATGTACCCTACGCTTTTCTCCGGGTTCTTTGCCAGCCGCCACGGTGGTTAAGGTGCTCGACTGCTGACCCGCAGGTCGCAGGGTCGAATCCCGGCCGCGGCGGCCGCATTTTCGGTGGAGGCGAATATGCTACAGACCCTTGTACTTCTCGATTTCGGTGCTCGTCAAAGAACCCCAGGTGGTCAAAACTTCCGGAGCTCTCCACTACGGCGTCTCTACTAATTCATACCGTGCTTTTGGGACGTTAAACACCAACAATTAATTATTTTTATCGGTTTCTTTGTCAAAACTTATTAGGTAATTAGGTTGTCTCATAAGAAGAAACAAGCCCTCGATCCGTCTCCCTTATGTTGTTCTTTAGCATTTTGACATTAGAATCGTGAATGTAGCGACCAGGTATCATTTCGATTCAGAGCGCATTCCCTTTAACTTAAGAATTCTGGTCATGTAAAATATAAAAAAAAGGAAAGCTACTAACGACTCACAGTCTGCAAGGAAATGTAATTTCACTTGCACGAGCACCAATACTATTTCCTGGGAGTGCAGTTGCATCGGTGTGCTTACGTCAGTTTCACTGTATAGTGCACACTGATACAATTGACGGTTGCAGAAATTTTGTCGCACCAACTTATGCCACACACGAGTTTGGTTAGAGCGCAGCATGTGCAGCAGTTCGAGCGCGAAGCCATAACCTTGCTGTCGTTGTCGCCTTTAGGGGAGTAAGCTACTAATTTAAGCTTGCGCTCCAATCTTAGGTAGTTAACAAGCCTCTGCTACTGCTAACGGCGCAAATCAACATTTGTGCACTGACAATAAAATGATAAATTACTTCTTTTGATTTCTATACTGCGTGCGCAGTAAAACGCTTGCTTACTAACAGAAATCACTACGCCTGTACTTCGAAACACCAATGAAAAATGCCTAGCAGAGTTTTAATAGTAACTAAGTATATTAGTGCTATTATTATCACTAGACGTGTTCTAATAGCAATCATACCGCTACATCCGAAACCATTTCACCTCGCCTTCGACTTTTGAGTTTTGGTGTTGATTACCTTATTAAGGAAGCGCTCGCAGCGTTCCTTGGGAAATGAGGTAAGCAACCCGTGACCCCAGATAATCTCAACGCAACGCTGATGGTGTAATTTGAGTTCACGATGCCCTGAATCTAATGAAGAGCTCGCTACCTTTCGCCCGCTTCTGTTGCATGAGCGAACGGAAATGTTTTCGAAGCGTTGTACGCAACCGCCAAATTCTTTCACGTGGACAAGGCACGTCTAATTAGATAAGGACGAAACAGGAAAATGAAAAACTTGGCGGCTGTCCCGAACGGGCTCCGTTTTAATGAGGAGCGTCATTTGGTGCAGATGAGTCTGGTGCTTGGTGACTTGCTGCCGACGGTGGATGTCATCATGAAAAATTATAATAATGCGTAGGTCAGTGCGTAGTGCGCCGGTTAGTTGCGGCAAGTCCTGGTCACACATTTATGACCAAAAGACAGGTTATTCGTCAAGAAACTAAGCGCATTTTTCCTTCTTTAGCAAATATAGCAGGAAACATAGAAAGCGCCAAAGAGCAGCAAGAAGTGCTGAAGAACAAGCTTCAGAGCACTGTTGACATTCTTGTGCACCGTTAGTGGAAGTTTATGGCAAATAGTATAAGGCCGGGATCAGATGGCAAGAAATGTGAGGCTGCAGGCAAGGGTGTATCTAAAGAACGTCTAAAGCCAGCTGGGCGATGCCGCTCTGCTAGGATTACCGCAAAGTCGACTGCGGTCTGCCTACTCATATACGCCATGGTCTTCAATAAGAAAGAAAGGATGCTTACGCTAATTGTGCAGAGCAGCAAGCGTTCCATTTACAAATAAATGAAGAAGAACAAAGAACCATACATAGAGGCAATGTCTTGGCAATGAATTGTTTGCACTACGTGAATGACTACGCAACTCAGCAACACCACGCACAAGTCACACCTGCACACCTCAGTATCATGTATTCTAGATTACCCTAGCCAAGCACACCATGCTCGTTGATCACCTTTTTTGTTTTGGCTTGCAGAGGAGATCGCCCAAGTTCAATTTCTGTCCAAGGCCTAGCCGTGTAAGTACTCGTCTTTTAGAAGGACTTGTTCTTGGGCTAGTTGGTGTTTGTTAATAATAATGATAAAGAAGAAAAGACAATACAGATACAGAGAACCACAAACCACAGGTGCGTCTGTATTGTCTTTTCGCACTATATCGAATATTACTCGTCTTAACTAGAAAAATTGAACTGTACATTCGGGGTAAAGAAAACGTATGGCGAGAAAAATATGTATCACTTTGTACCGCGTGTTAAGGTGCAGTTCTCAGTGGACCTTTTAAACTGTTCATTCCATGATCTTTGGTGCTGTTTTATACACATTGCTAAGACACACATATAGCAGGAAACAAGAAACGCAACTTACCTTTGAGGGCTGTGAAACCACGACGCATAATCTCTTGCCCCGACAGAGGCATGACCAAAGAACCTGCGCACATGTGTCTTAATTTTGCTATAGCCTTAGCATCTTTTTTCCAGTGTTAGTTGAATGCAAATAGCGACCAAGGGCCGCACGTCTGCTCTACTCAGGATTGCAGCCATAAGCTTCACAGTGACAAGCCAGAAGTCTCCCAGTTGATAGGTTTGTCTTTCGCATTCCAGCTGCAATCGCCACGTAATCTGTCATTAAGACATCAACTTTTTTGACCAGCATACACGTAATATTTTCCTGATCATAAGGGAAACTAGTTAATGACAGAACAATCATATACATAGCTGACAATATATTTTTTTCCTCAGAATTTGAAAGCCACATTTTTTGGTTATGTGATCTTGCGAAGTATCCCAGTGTTAGGTGCAGACAAGAAAATGCGAAATTCCGCTCCTGGGTTACGTTCTTTCAGCTGTAGGAAAGACAGCGCATGCGAGTGGCCCGTTTCGTGCGGCGGCCCGACTGCTCCGAACTTGCTCTTCGCCTCTTGTCCTGACAAAACTCTGCGAGGATGCGTCCTTGGGCAAATGGCATCGAAATGGCACGCTCGGGTGCGCACAACGGCCATGCCAAGCCCGTTCCAGACAACTTGAGCGGTGCCACCATTCGATTTTCGCACCACGCAAGCTGACAATTTGCGCTGAGTTGTAATACGTTCTCTACCCTCTGCACGCTGCTACAAATCCGATGAAGAGATAAGTGAACAGCGCTGGAATAACAATGATATACGGAAGCATCAGACAGGACGAGCTCTAATGTCTAACCGAATTTATTTTATAAGTAAGCAAAATGAAAAAAATGCGCACTCGAGATCGTGAGATGCGATGCATCGCGCGCGCTCACTCATATATATGTGTGTGTCGAGAGAGCGCTGATCTGCAGCGTCGAGCAGCGCAGCGCTCTGCTCTGTATGTATATATCATGTATAGCTCGCGAGCTCGCGCAGTCGCTAGTCACGCACGCTGCGATATGTCACACGCACAGAGATCTCACGCACACTGAGTCAGATCATGCATATATACGTGCAGTGACGTGTGCAGCGCGAGCAGTCGTCACAGACTCGCTAGCAGACGCTGCTGTGTCGCGTCGCGAGCGAGAGAGAGAGAGCGTAGAGAGAGAGAGAGAGAGCGCGCATGCGCAGTGAGTGTGACGCTGCGTGCAGAGATGCTAGAGAGAGAGAGCGTAGAGAGAGAGAGAGTGACGCGCATGCGCAGTGAGTGTGACGCGCGCAGATGCTAGAGAGAGAGAGAGCGCATGCGCAGTGAGTGTGTGCGCGAGATGCTAGAGAGAGAGAGAGAGAGTATATGAGTGCGCATGCGCAGTAGTGTCACTCTCACTGTCTCTCTCTCTCGCGACACGCACGCACGCTGACGCTGACATAGCGACTATGATGCATCGCATAAAAAAAAACCCATAAGTTTGGCACGCATATTCGTGCACTTGCGCAGACACTTGAAAAATAATTGGGGCCTAGATCCCCACGGTTGATCTCGTTCTTCACTGAAGCTTGCCTTATCCTCGTCACACCTTTTTCATTTATTAAAAAGTATTCTCCAGTCTCCCGTGTTTTCTAGTTGCAATGCCTCAAAACAGCCGACGCGTTTGAAAAAGAACAGAGTGACACCCGCATTCGCGGCAATGTAATGCAGAATAAGAGTACGAGCAAATCTTTTAAGCGAGTCAGGGTACTATCTGAGCCGTATGTTTAAACATTGGTCAGTCGGGCCTGGGTTGGCGCTGGGTGGTTTTGAAAAGTAGCCAGAACTCAAGCTAGAAGTGGCGAAAGTAGTCAAGCCATTTAATTTTATCCCCACATTTGTAGCGAACTTGAACTGAAGCGGTATTATAAGTAGAGTTTTTATGTTTTAACAATAAAAAAATATCATTGTGCCTAAGAAAGACCATAAAAATAAGAGCACACTTTTTCCCTCTTGCTAGGTCTTGAAGCCACAAAGAAGTTGCAAATAAAAGAATTCATTATAATATATTCAGTGCGCTATGCATATATTTTGTGCAGAATAGATGGAGTTCTTGACAGATACACAGTGGAAATTTTGGAACATTCCAGCCAGCAAGGCAGCACGAACATTAAACCTTGAAGTTTTTCCCTTCAAGCCGCAGATGGAATTCGATTAGTAGACCTTACATCATACCAATCTAGCTTCAGATAGTGAAATCTGGCTAAGATGTCCAGCTTTATTTTGGCGTGGAATTCTGTTTTTGTCGAGTTCACTCGACAACACACACTGCGCATCAGAACTAGAAACTTGCGCGTAGCATAAGTACAGATGGCGGGCAGCGTGAGCAGCGCGATATTTACCCGTTTGCCAACATACATGTAACTTCGCCCCTTCGTAGTTGCAGGCCCACCGTGCGCTGCGTTGGGGTGTCTCGATGCACACCAGCCTGCTGGTGGGGGAAGGAAGCGCGTGGGTAGCCTCATATGATAGAACAGCTTGGAAATAGTGTTTTAAGGCGAAAGCCTTTAATGTCTCATGCTCACGTCCATCCAGGTCCGTCCGTCCGGTGTCCGTCCGGCGTCCGGTGTCCGTCCGGCGTCCGGTGTCCGTCCGTCCGGTGTCCGTCCGTCCGGTCCGTCCGTCCGGTGTCCGTCTGTCCGTCCGTCCGTCCGTCCGTCCGTCTGTCCGTCCGTCCGTCCGTCCGGATGTCCGTCCGTCCGGTGTCCGTCCGCGTCCGTCTGTCCGTCCGGTGTCCGTCCGTCTGTCCGTCCGGATGTCCGTCCGTCCGTTCGTCCGTCCGGATGTCCGTCTGTCCGTCTGTCCGTCCGTCTGTCCGTCTGTCCGTCCGTCCGTCCGGATGTCCGTCCGTCCGCCCGTTTGATGTCCGTCAGTTCGTCCGGATGTCCGTCCGTCCGTCCGGATGTCCGTCTGTCCGTCCGTCCGTCCGGATGTCCGTCCGTCCGGATGCCCGTCCGTCCGTTTGGATGTCCGTCCGTCCGGATGTCCGTCCGTCCGTCCGTTTGGATGTCCGTCCGTCCGTCCGTCCGTCCGGATGTCCGTCCGTCCATCCGTCCGGATGTCCGTCTGTCCGTCCGTCCGTCCGTCCGGATGTCCGTCTGTCCGTCCGTCCATCCGGATGTCCGTCCGTCCGTCCGGATGTCCGTCTGTCCGTCCGTCCGTCCGTCCGTATTTCCGTCAGTGGAATGGCCACACGCTTTCGCCGAACACACTTTGGAATGTACAAAGTGTCCAATTTTTTATCTGCAAATAATATGAAAAATGTCAACTTAATGCGCCAAAGCAGAAGTTAAAAATAGCCAGAAAGTAGCCATGGCGCCTACCTGAATTATTTGTCGCCAGGCGGGGTCGTAAAGTAGCCCATATGGCGCAATGTAGCCACCAACGGCAACCCTGCGTCGGGTCGACATGACGCCTTCCACAGACAAAATGATTGTTGTACACAGCAACCAACTTACAGGCTACCAACTGCGAACTGTGGTGGCGCAGTTACGGTGCTCGACTACTGACGCCAAAGACGTGCGTTCGATCCTGGTCGCGGCTGCCGCATTTTGATTCAGGCGGCATTCTTGAGGTCCATGCACTGTGCGAGATATTTACTCGTCAAGGAAGCCCAGGTAGCGTAAATATTTGGAAACGGAAAACCCAGCTTTTGACGCATACACAAGAAAAGGAGACGACAGACACACGCTGGGTATAGCCCAAAGCTGGGTTTTCCGTCACCCAAGTATGTACCAACAGGGCCTAACAACAGATTCTTCAGCGTAAATATGTCAAGCCTCCTCTGTCTTCGCTTGTGCGCTTTCACCCTGCATCATGCCAAACGAACAAGCCCAAACAGCCACCCTAGTGAACCAATTAACCTTAGTTCTCTACTACGGCGTCCCTCATAGACCAAGTAGTTTTGAGACATTAACCCTTTCAGCCCTGGATTTTTTTATTTTTGTCGGAGACATTTTTAGTACATATTTTTCTTATAGTTAGGACCTCAGAAGACCACAAACAAAAAATTGATCCAGTGGTGTAAGTATTTATGGATTTACGGATATGACATCAAATTAGGTCATCGTGGCCCTGGGATCATGAAATTCCAAAAAATGGCTGATTTATTCCTGCTTTTCACTAGAGTACACAAAATCTGAACCAACGTAGTATTTGGCATTGTGGAAGCTCTTTAAACAACTTCAGGACTTCATCCCGAAAACGCCGCCTTACCGCCTCAGCTTGCCAGCCTCGGCGTCACCCATGACTTCGGTCAAGTTTCTTCTTCTTTACGGCTCAACACTTCGCAAAAATGCCACAACGTTGCTGTCGATCGCAGTGGGGATCGTTGAAGAAATACTTCCCCCAAGAATTAGCAGGTTTGGTTTTGTTTTCGAGGTGCTAGGATAAATTTAGTGTGGTGTCGTCAATTGACGACACCAGGGCCGAAAGGGTTAAACGCCATAACCCAAGCAAACGGCGAACGAGCTCCCATTTCTTGCTGTGCATCGAGTGCGTCTTGGACGTACCTTATTCACGAGGCGTTCCCGTACAGATGACAGTTATGCGTGCACGAGGGTGGCAAGAGGGCGGTCGCCACCCCCTTACTCACCTGAGGGGGGGTGCGAAGTCTGCCCCATACGTTTACTCAGTCGACGCTGTCCCGCCAATCTTTAAAGGGGCCATTACACAGTCGCTCAACAAATTGCGGTCTCCCGATATAAATAGAAGTAGAGGGTGAAATATGCTTCTGCATAATCGATAATTGCGGCCGAAGACCACTGATGTACTTGCATTACAAGAGTTGTTTACTTCTCATTTTTACCCTCGGAAAGCCGGTTGCTAAATGCAGGCCGATGTGGGAAGCACATCATCGCTTCATTTCCATTTTGGCATCTGCTTCTAAGCTAGCGGGGGAGGTGGCAGGCTGAGGAGAAACTTCGCCCCCCGGAGAACCCTTGACACGCCCACGGAGCTGGAAAAAATGCATTAATCTTGCACTGCGTAGAAAGCAACTTCGTCTACGTCCTATCGTATTTTTCAGACGATGTGATATCGCATGAATACACAGAAGAAATAGAAGAGGCCTCTTTTAGACGGGACTCGTTCCGTAGCTTGTTTCTTCAAGGCTGTGCAGTTATTTAATCTTTTTTTTACTACCTCACCGAAGCTCCCATACAAATTAAACTCGCGCGCCGCGAACTACAGGTAGTCCGAGTGAGAATCATACGAGTGCCCAGCCACTACACAAGCCGTTGGCACCCTCCATCATCGCCACGGTCGGGTGTCGTCTCGGAACTGCCCTCGGCTGTTTCGGAATCTCGTGATAGCACCCCACAGAACCCGTGAGATGCGCAGGTAGACAGATGACTGCAAATATGGTAGATAGATGACGCAGGTAGATAGATGACACTGCGCAAATTTAACTGCGTACGTGAGAGAAGCGAAGCTTTTCATATTCGAACTGCGCGGTGAGACGATACACGAAGAAAATAAGCTTAGACAAAGAAGCGCAGTTTCTTCGTGTATCGTCTCACCGCGCAGTTCGAAAATGATCAACTTTTACCAACTTGCCCAACTTTCCAAGCGAAGCATTCTGCGTTTGGCTTTCCGCATTTCTATTCCGCAAGATATTCAAGCACGTAATCCTTCTACATACGTGAAACTAAAGCTTGCTATTGTATTGATTGCGACAGTAATTTTGCGTGGCCTGATGACGCACTTCTGCTGACGCCACCGCTGGCTCGCAAATTAGTATGCAGGTATCATTCGCACGGGGTTCGTAGGCAATCCATTCGGGCTTCAAGAGCGACTACATGAATCGGCCACACCGTGTACTCTATACTACGTCTCACGTGGCGTCCGAATAGTGTTTTATCTTTCGCTGCTGGCATAAGCGCTGCGCGCAGAGCACTACATACGCCGTCTTCTCTTATGCTAATCTGAGGACAGAAAGCTTTACAAGAACAAACACTCACCAATGGGACAGAGCAGATATTTTAGCTCCTGCTGACGCTCGTTCCTCACGATGTCACAAGATCGCACCTGTCCAACTGGGCCATATTTCCAATTTTCGTTCACAAAGCACTAGAGTTCCTAGTAGGCTGCTCTGTTTCTACCACGACGCGGGAGGAACGGACAGTAAACGTCACGCAGAAATTATCGAGCACTTAACTCAGCATGTTCTTACTGTCCAGCCGTTTTCTGTCGGTCTCACCGTGTGTCCATTGAAGTGCGACGCCTCCGACACCATTGGCGGCGCCGCTTCTGACGCGAGCACTCTGTGACTCCTGGGGGATCATTGTTCCCTCTGAGAAGCGGAAATCGCCTAGTGCTGGGCTTAGGTTGACGCTAAGAACTGTCACTGCTGTAAATGCTTACGATTCCTGATGCTTTGGATTTCGGACAAAAAAATCAACTTTTTTATTTGCCACTATTTTTGTTACCTGATGTCGCATAAGACCATCGCCGTGGATCAGTGGTTACGTGGCTCGGTTGCTGGACCGAACGTCGTGGGTTCCATCCCGGTCGCGGCGGTCGCATTTCGGTGGAGGCGAAAGGGTACAGGCTCGTGTACTGTGCGATGTCAGTGCACGTTAAAAACGCCAGATGATTGACATTTCCGGAGCCCTCCACTACGGCGTCTCTCATAATCGTATCGCGGTTTTGGGACGTAAAACTCCAGATATGATTACTGATGTCACATAGCAGGAAAAACGTTACCACTGCAACAATGCATCTCTGCCTTTCTGTTTCTTGCAGTTCCGCTATGACGTAAACGCTGGTGCAGGGGGTCGCAATCTGCGCAATTTCGAAGGCGGCGCGGAAGTGCGCGGCGAATACGACGTCTATCGCGGAAACAACGGCGCCAAGGTGGTCCTGGGCGGAGGCGTCTCCCAGGATGTGCTGCGCCAACAAGGAAAGACGTACAAGGGCAAGCCGGAGGCCAACGTCGGCGTTGGAGTTGAAATACCCTATCGGAAAATGAAAAAAAAACTTCATCCGTCGTTCTATTTATGTAAAAAACAGCGCCGGTGCGCCGGTGCGCCGATGATCCCGCTGCGTAAACCTAGTCTTCATACAGTGTGTGTATTAAACGGAGCTCATTGTACGAGTGTATTTCTCGTTTCATTTGGTCAACGGCCATTACATGATGTAGTCCCATTAACGTAAATGTACGCTCCTGTGCCGATACTGTTTTTCTCACTCTGTAAGTACAACAGATGTACTTTATTACAAATAGAACAAACGATGAACGCGCCTGCAACACGTGATCTGACGATCTGAAGACCTTAGAAAAGAAAAGCACGAATTAAGGTGTTTTAAGGAACGGCATTAGCTATTCCTGAAATTATGGGAAGAACATACCTTCAATATTAAACTGCTAGGCAATCGGTCGACACCCTGCACACGAGTAGTGACGAATAACAGTTCACTAAATAAACATACCTGATAAATTGACTGTTTGGACACGCTTATTACGATTGGCCTGTTATTGCAGTTGAGTTTCCACATGAACGCGAATTAGGAAATGACACTTAGAAAAGTAGTGGTTTGGTATAGTTGGCCTAATTTTAGATCATATAAATGTATCGTAACGGTCCCAGCCAGTGATGTTCCGTCCTGGACAGAAGAATTCCCTTTTCGAGGCCCGAAAATGCCCTACTTCCGGCATTTTTCCCCGCATACATCGCCAAAAATCCCCGCATATTTCCCTGCACAAAAATGTTCACATATATATATATATATATATATATATATATATATATATATATATATATATATATATATATATATATATATATATATATATATATATATATAGTGTTCGACGTGTTTCAGGCTCTTCCCATCGCTTTCTCTTCTTTCCTGCCCAACTCAAAGCATCGCCTCCGAGATCGGCTTTTAATACTACGAAGGAACTACCTTGGGGCTCGCCTTAAGCGGTATGCGATGCGGAAGGAATGCTGTACATGCTCATGCACACGGCCACTGCATAAGAAAAGTTTATTGTTGTTGTATTTTTTTGTTACTGAGTGACGTGGCGTACATCAATGTGCCTAGCAGACGCTCTGTATCTATATGCACCACATTTTGTACAAAAAGCACGTCAACTTTTCAATAATGGTGACTAAATATTGTGAATTAAAACAAGCTTTTGTGGTGGTATTTAACATTTTATTGACTTGATTAGGAACGGTTCCGCAAACTACCGTAAAGAAAAAAATAAATAAATGTGAAGTGACTAGAATATATATTGACTGGGAAACCTTTCAATTGACCGCAGAACTTTTGTGTGCCTCGAAATGAAAAAAAAAAGCAAGGTATTTAAAATATATATAAAGCTAGGATCACAGCACAATGACTATATAGAACTCAAGATGGGCGGGCTTTGAGCACGGGCTTAAACTTTCGCCGGGCAGCTGAATCGCTGGCCACACAAACCAAGCAGTCAGTCAAATCAATGTCATCAATGTTTCTGCGTTGAATTATCCCAAGAAAGACTATGGTCTTTAAAAACGAACCTTAGAGGCTGTGGTTTGGCGCGCTACATGCGCCAGAAACGATTGCGACATGTGAAAGCCTCATGTCCACAGTGTTTTGATAGCTATAAAAAAATTTTTTTCGCCGCCCCTCAAAAAATTCCCTGCAATATCGCGAAGATTCCCTTTTTCCCTTACGTCCAAAATGACTGTCGAAAATTCCCTGAAAAAGGGAAAATTCCCTGCACGGAACATCACTGGTCCCAGCACAAAGTCGCTGTACGCCCGGAGTTTCAATAAATGTGTTTGAATATCCTCAAAAATAAGGAAAACGGACTATTTTCTCTC
>JALIZH010012347.1:0-104038 GCA_030522465.1 Rhipicephalus appendiculatus | reverse complement strand
TCGGCTCGAGCACATAACCCCTGTTTACGGATTTTTTCATAGCAAGCTTCTATCTTCCACTTTCTGCCGTTTTTTTTTAGATATTGGGTAAGTACCACTGCTCACCACTGGTTTACTAAAAGCAATGAAGGAACAGTTAGCCCAAGTAATGGCTGCGAGTCGACGGCGGCGAGCCGAAGATCCCGGGTACTTCGAACGACAGAATACTAGCCAAGGTGAAAGAGTACGGCGCCTGAGAGAAGAACCCGAAGCAATTGAAGCCCTATACCAATGAAGAAGTGCCCGTGCACCTATGATAAATGCAAAAGCTCGCCAGATAGCCTGGCGCCAGCGCAAGATAGAGAATATTCGAGAAGACAACGCGGCCAGCACCGACGCGTCTATTACCGAAATCAAAGTTGCGAGGTTTCTCACCCTTTCCCTGAGCCTTCGCTGTGCTGCGAACACGAGTGCAACCCCATATAAGCCCGCGGCGATGGAAGGCCGCGCAGTGAGTGAGTGAAAGAAGTGATGCTGTAAAAGGTTCTGGTTCAGTTGGCAGAGAATACGTATTGTTTTTTTTTTTTTTTTTTTTTTTTTTTTTTTTTTTTTTTTTTTGAAGTAGTGCCTTAAGCAGTTCCAGTCAATTTAAACGTTACGAGATGATGCTGGGGGAGCAGTCATAAGTTCTGAAGACAGTGTCGCGGAGGAGACGCGACCTGCGACTGCAATGGGGAGTGACTCGTCAGTGCTACCCTCTACGTGGAGGGACTCTACGTGGAGGGACCGATATCGTGAAGTGTTTGTATTTTAGAGCAAGTGGTTAATTGTTACCCATTGCCTGTTAAGCTCATGGGAGTCGTATTGTGATAGAGCGAGCCTTGTGTTCATGTCTCACATTGAGCGCACAAAAGGGACAAGGACGAAAAGCGACGTGGACACAGCGCGCCGCTTTTCGTCCTTGTACATTTTGTGCGCTAAATAGTGAGACATGAATTACCAACATGCCCAATAATACGCTTTTTCTTGTGTTCACGTTCCTGTGTTGTTTGTTCTACCTTAAATAATCATAGGTTTTGTTTGCGTTATGAACTTTTGGCTCTGACTACCTTTAAGGACCTACCCTTAAAGTACTGAGCGTTAACTTGCCCGTGATTCAGGGGTGCGTTTCGGAGGGCCTAAACTTCGGCCCTTGATATGTGACCACCAATTGCCTACCATCACGGACGTTGAGACAGACCTAGAAGCATTGCCTTGTGAAGCAACTCACATAAATTTGCAACTCAAATTTTAGATGCGAAGCATCTTATGCTCGGGGCTATGTCCGTCCGGCGTCGCCCGTCCCCCGTCCCGCGTGCCGCGTCCCGCGTTCGGCCACATTCATGAAGTAGGGAAGCACCCATTATGCGAACCAGAACACTGTAGTAATATGAAGGCCGTCAACCCTATCACAGCCAGAGTCGTGGCCGAGAGCACAGAGAGGCTGCTTAGCAATAGCCTGGCAGGTGGTGTCTGTCGCCCAGGTTGACCCCATTCCTTGAGTCATGGCCGAGAGCACAGAGAGGCTGCTTAGTAATGGCTAGGCAGGTGGTGTCTGTCGCCCAGGTTGACCCCATTCCTTATTTTGCTTGCATGTGTTTGGAGGGGTCTTAGTCCGTCCCTCCTTCCCGCGTCCCACAGCGCATGCGCGTCCCCCTCCCCCCTCTCTCTCCTACGCTCACCTCCTTTCTCTCCTCTAGGAATCCTCTACTCTACGGAGCGGCCCCCCGCGTCCCCCTCCCCTATGCTCTCGTACGCTGACCCCCTTCCTCTCCTTAGCAATCCTCTACTCTACGGAGCGGCTCCCGCGTCCCACACCCCCACAACGCATGCACGTCCCCTGCTCCTCTCCTACGGTCCCCCCCCCGTCCTTTCCTCTAGGAATCCTCTAAGGAGCGGTGCGCACGACAGGTGGTGTGACAGCTGCATACTCCGCTGGGGGGCGCCACGGTAGTTCCGCGGTATGAAAATGACAGCGCGCGCGCCTCATTCTCTCTCCTGTGCAGCGCCGCGATGAGCGCCCGGATCACTGCTGTGAAATGAGAGCGACGACGTTCCTCCCGCTCAAGCTAATTATCTCCCCGCTGCTTCGCATCCACACATGGTTCCCTTTAGGGGGAGATGGGGAATTTTTTTTATTTACTCCACATGCTCTAAGACGAGCTACAGACCGAATTGGTTACGCTTGAAGGTTTTGAGAAATGTAGAAAACGCCATTCTTCTACGGCTCCCCTTCTGCGTGTACACAACTGACACCTAAATTTTTTTAAGGCGAAAGCCTTTAATGTCTCATGCTCACGTTCGTCCGTCCGTCCGTCCGTCCGTGTCCGACCCTCCATCCGTCCGTCCGTGTCCGTCCGTGTCCGTCTGTGTCCATCCATCCGTCCGTCCGTGTCCATCCGTCCGTCCGTCCGTCCGTCCGTCCGAGCCCTGACACAGAGCCAGGTGGCCGCCGGTGTGCGCAAATGGACGCCGATCGCGTTGGACTCTACAGCGCTCGCTCTTTGCTTGCGTAGCGTCGCTGTGCCCAGCGTTTGGAATCATACTGACAGGCGCTGTCTCAATGAACAAAGGCGTTCGCGGAACACACTTTGGAATATACAAAGTGTCCTTCAATTTTGTTGTACCACAGTGTTCTAGGTTCGCATAGTGGCTGCTTCCCTACTTCATGAAAGTGACCGGACGCGGGACGCCGGACGCGGGAGGGACGGGCATCTAACAAAAATTTCCCCATCTCCCGCTAAAGGGAGATGGGGAAATTATGCGAAGCAGCGGGGAGATGACTGGCTTGAGCGGGAGAAACGTCGCTGCTCCCGAGAGAATGAGGCACGCGCGCTCCTTCATTTTCATGCCGCGGAACTACCGTGACGCCCCCCAGCAAAGTATGCAGCTGTCGCACCACCTGTCGTGCGCGCCGCTCCGTAGAGTAGAACATTCCTAGAGGAGAGAACCGGGGGACCGTAGGAGAGGAGAGAGAGGGGGAGGAAACGCGCATGCGCTGTGGGGGGTGTGGGACGCGGGCGCCGGTCCGGACAGTAGAGGATTTTTAGAGGAGAGAAAGGGGGGAGCATAGGAGAGGAGAGAGAGGGGGAGGGGACGCGCATGCGCTCTCGGGGTGTGGGACGCTAGAAGGAGGGACGGACAAAGGCCCCGCAAGCACATGCAAGCACGATCAAGGAATGGAGTCAACGGGACGCGGGCGCCGCTACGTAGAGTAGAGGATTCGAAAAGGAGAGAAAGGGGGGGAGCGTAGGAGAGAAGAGAGAGGGGGGTGGGGGGACGCGGGTCGCGGGAAGAAGGGACGGACAAAGCCTCCGCAAGCAACATGCAAGGAAGATCAACGAATGGAGTCAACGTGGGCGACAGACACCACCGGTAGGTCATGTTATTCTTTGCTTGCACCCACCGCATGCCTGGCCATTGCTAAGCAGCCACTCTGTGCTCTCGGCTATGACTCTGGTAACTGTTGAGGTGGTTGACGGCCTTATTGTACCACAGTGTTCTGGTTCGCATAGTGGGTGCTTCCCTGCTTCATGAAAGTGACCGGACGCGGGACGCGGGAAAGACGGACACAGCCCCGAGCATGAGATGCTTCGCATCTAAAAAGACATGGTATAGTCAGTCGAATGGCCACACGCTTTTGCAGTACACATTTTGGAATGTACCAAGTATTCTTTCATTTTTTAGTTCATATAAGAGATATTCAATTACGTCGTTTTGTTCTGAGACCAACTTATTAACTGACTTCATCGGTCGTTGAGCTTCGGTTAAGTTCTCGATGTATTCTGCAAATAAGGTTTTGTGTTTGGAAACTGTTGCATTGATGGAATCTAGCTTATTTAAATGGCAGTTTGGTCAGCCTGGGTGTTTTCATCTGTGTGTGTATCACGAGGGCCAGGATATAACTCAACCCCACTTGGTACTAGCATTAACATCATAGTATACAGCACTGGTTGGAGAACTTTCGTTCAATTACTGAAACAGCCTAACGTGTTCTACCGAGGGAGACCTGGTCAAGTAGCCGAACTAAGTATGCAGTAGCAGAACTTTGGATTGGGCTAGCTGGTTCATGGTCAAACTTTTTTGGGGGGCAGCACCCGTGGTGTCTACTATGTGTCTCTGTCCGTGTGTGCCTTAGCGCTGCCCCCCCCCCCCCCCCCCCCAAAAAAAAAAGTAATGATGCAGTGTTTGTCGAAAAGCGTTGTTACGGTGCTAGGCTGCTGACAGAAAGGTCGCGCCTTCGATGCAGACCACGGCAATCGTAGTTAAATCGAGACGAAATGCTAGAAAAGACTGTACTGTGCGATGTCACTGCACGTTAAAGAACACCACCTAATATAAACTTTCTGAGCCCTCCATTATGGCGCGCCACGTGACCATATTGCGTCTTGGCCTCCTGAAACTCCAGATATTAAGTTGGCAGAGTAACACCCTCTCAAAGAAAACCACTTGGGCCGCCCAAAACTGCTCAGCAACTTACAGTTAGCTCCAACAGCAACAGATGCCATGACTCACAGATCTTCCGAACATGTGTAGAGCTGCAAAAAAGGTTTCGTGCTAACCAAGCGCGTCATGTAATGCGCAGATGCGTTGATGCGCCTTTTGTCGTCATTAACTCCTGACATTTTGCGGTCAAGGATGTTCTGTAATGTGTAAAGTATTCACGCCTCATTTGACACGAAAAAACCAACGTGTACTTTCATCGTCATATGTTCGCGAACGCAAACGAAGCAAAAAAAGACACAACTGCATTTCCAGTGCTACGTTCATCACTATGAGTGCTTATCTCTGAGATGTGTGGTGAGTTATCTTTCGCACTTTCGCTTCTTAACTTGTAGCGGCCATGTTTTTCCGCTCTAGCAAGCCACTCATGGCTTCTTAACTTACCGTCTTCTTTTGTGGAGATTATAGCTGACGCTGCTGCTGGTGGATTTGCAGGAACATTGTTTTCTTTACGAGGGCGTCTGTCTGCCAAAGTCGCTTGGCACTTGGCAAGATTTCCCGTGGGACCTGTTAGACTCGAGAAGGCTCCATTCGACCCAACCGTCACTGCTGGCTTCGAAGCAGGAACTCTGCAAATGAGGCCTGACACATCCATTACTCGACGAGAAAACCGCTGATGCTTCCAAAAAAAGCAAAAGAAGTTTCGTGACTTGTACTTTGCAACAGTGCCGCTGTTCCCTACTCTGCGCTGAGCGGTGTCACTTCTGTCTCGTTACAGGGCTGATGTCACGCAATTGTCGATGTCATCCAGCCATCACTAAATTTTATTTCTTTCTACACCAACGGGTGTTCCGCAGAAATAATAAAAAGTGTGATACTTGTGCTGAAATTCTCATGCCCACAATGTGACGTGTGGAACTATTTACTGTGATCGTCGTGCAAACGACGCACAAAAAGGATTTAAGAATAGTACGTCGTGTCTATTGACTGACGGCTTACTGGCGTTTCTACTGGGATTAAGTTACAGAAGCTTGACTTGACGCTCCGCGCAGATGATATCGTATGTGGAGCTTTAATGAACTGCTATCGAAACAAGGCGCAGTGATCATTTTTCTATTGTAAAAAAGCATCCTAGACTACGCTTTTGGAAATATAGACGCTAGGAAAGATGAATTCGCAGGCAAGACGGCAGGTAATATGTTTAAAATCAAGGTGGTATTGTCCCTGACACAGTGTTGATTATCACGCATAGCATACAAACTAAATATGTGTTTCAAGCTTGTTAAAATTTCTAAACGTTACGCGGAAGTGTACTCTGATA
Organism: Rhipicephalus appendiculatus; assembly: GCA_030522465.1. Classification (NCBI taxonomy): domain Eukaryota; kingdom Metazoa; phylum Arthropoda; class Arachnida; order Ixodida; family Ixodidae; genus Rhipicephalus; species Rhipicephalus appendiculatus. Next base: position 98,256 of record JALIZH010012347.1, on the reverse strand, counting down.
CGAGAGACGCGATTGAGTCGAAAGAAAATACGGACGCACCGGTCTTCTTCAATATTAGAGAACATAAAAAAAATGCATGATCACGCAAGTCGCCACCTGGAGTAATTAGGTAAAAATGGTGGGGAGAATGCAGCACTTCACTTACCAGACTCATATTTCAGTCAGGATTATGTGTTGTTGGCGTTCTTTTAGTGGGGAAGTGATGCGTGAATAACCATTGAGAGCATTAGCCGTTGTCCAGAAAGTACCATACATAACTATTACGGAAAAATTTTGCTGTCATATTACAAGCCCTAGTGGAGCAGGTAAGAAGCCTGAGTGCATAAAGCCTATCGAGCCAGTCAAAACATTTATCTTTCTATTAATAGCCGTTATTCTGACCGAGGTCTCCTGTGTAATTACAAGACCTAAATAATGAACTTGTCTTGGACAACTAGAAAACAGGAGCTGGTCCTGGTGGGATAACATGCTGCGCTGAAAAACCTGGGACCAATGAGCACGAATACATTACCAAAATTACCTAAGGATGCATGAAGATCAGAATGCCTTCCACCTTCTCAAAAAATTGCACTCGTGGTCTCAATCCCAACACCTCATAAGGACACTTCATCCGTAGATTTTTTCCATACTGTCGGCCTGACTGGCTGCCTGGATAAGCTTACGGAAAAGATGATTGGCGCTAGTCTTCAGTAGTGGACAGAATATAGTGATGTGCTCTCTGAAAATATGGCAGGCTTCCACAGGCACGGATGCACAGTCATGCGGTTTTAGATCTTGTCATTTATGTGGATCAAGGGAGGAGCAGCGGAAGAATTGCTATTGCAATGTTTGTAGACATCTGCCATGCATTTGAAAACACTGGGGATATCCCTGCATTGCGTGGTTTAATGTGGGGTGAGACTTCTTTGGGTCAAAAAGTTCAATTTTGGGATTTTGCAAGCACCTGATAGAGATGATAGAGATTTTTTTTCAGAAATAATATCGCCCATTGGCACTCGCGGTTTCAAGAAATTTGTGTTCTTTTTCTTTCACACGTATAGAGCAATTGCGCGCCTGCCTCTACATTAATGACAAGAGTATGAAGTTGGGCGTGTTGGTAATGCATAACTGATCACGTAGCGCATAAATTTCACACAGGACAAGAAGCGCTCGTCTTCGTCCTTTCTCTTGCCCTGTGTGAAATTTATGCGCTAGAAGAAGAAGAATAACTTTTATGGAGGAAAAGGGATGGGGTTCAGGAGCTCGATGGGTGGGGCCGCATGTCCGAGGCTCCACCGGCGTGTGCCGCCAGCCGGACGTGGTCCAGAAGCGCTAGTTGTACCTCCGGGTCCGAGCTAGCGAGGAGTGCCTCCCATTGCTCCAGAGAGGTTTCTATGTTATACTCACGCTGGAAGCGATTGAGTTTATGTGGCCTTTTAATGCATCCCCACGAGATATGGTAGAGGGTCGGTGGCGAGTCGCGACACCACGGACCATCGCGCCCATACAAAGTGGGAAAAATTTTGTGTAATCGCAATAGATTTGGATAGACCCCCGTTTGAATTCTACGGAGGTCTATGGCATCTTCCCCTTTAAGAGATTTGTGGGGGGCGCCATATTTCTGCAGCGCGCGACGCTGATGAGCAAGAAGCTCTCGCGGAGCCAACCGAGCAAGGTCGTTGTCTTCCTCCTCGCGAAAGGCATCGTGTGCAGTGTTGGGTGGTGGTAACAGGGAGGGAGGCTGGTGCTCCGCTCGGTTCGTGAACGCGCGAGCTAGAGCGTCCGCCCTCTCGTTACCCTCTAGGCCTGCATGTCCCGGGCACCAGACCAACCTATACGTGATCAGCTCTACGTTAAGTCTGTGTTTTTCTAAAAACAATATTATTGGGATTTGTGTTATGTTTAGCTCGGGAACTATCCCAAGTAGCAATTATCTATTGTGTAACCCCCCCCCCCCCCCCCCTGAGCAATGGCTTATGGCGCTGAGGGTACTGAGATAAATAAAGAAATCGAGCATTAGCAAAGAAATTTTGAGCATATGTTAAGCAGTGGCATTTACATAAATGACACTATAATCAGTAGCCAAGGTGCATTTCTATGTTTTTTTTTATTTCTAAGAAACTGTTCAAAAGTGGTCATTTTCACAATTTCACAAACCTCAGAAAAACTAAAAAGTGATGTTTGTGATGTAGGATAACAATTTCAGTTCAACAGTAACGATATTTTTATATACATATATAAGGGGTGTCATCAGTAATCGAGAGTGACTATGCGCTATTTAACAACTTCAGCAACGCCACCTTAACATTTTGTTACCGTCATGTATTGTACCTAAACAAACCTCTACGTAGTCCGTTTGAATGGTTTTAATACTTGTTCTTGAAGCTTTACGGCTTTAAGCTGAAATGTCAATACATCCAAATGGGACAGGCAAACGCTGAAAGTAAGAATAGTGCATTCCTGGGTGAAGCGAAGACGTGCATTCAAGCGGACAATTTCCGAGGTTCTTTCTTCCAGGACGTCCCTCGGTTTTCATCAAGAAAGCGTTCCAATAAATAAGACACCATCTTTCTCTTCCACATGTATCCTGATTGTGTCTCATAAGGCAAATACTGAAATCCCTTCAAAAAAATTAGAAATCTCTGTTAAGCACGAAGCTCTCTGCTGAGGAAATGTGGCAAGTAATAACCCGCGCGAGCAATATACCTTCAAGTGTACTCCATTTGAGAATGGCTATATTCTCGAAGCTATTTTTTCTGGTTGCCGGCAGATTGAATGTTACGTCCAGCACTCAAAAAAGAAAACACTTTTTTTTGTTGCTGCGTTACTTATTTTGTCATAAAGTTGGCTGTCACTAAGCATACAAAGCCTTTAGTGCGCCATGAAACCTCAGAAACCGCTTAAGAGAAGAAATGGAATTGCACAGGAATCTTTGTATTGCGTGTTTATGTACAAATTTTGTGGGGATATATTTTTAAACGCTAAATCAACATTTGGCACGCTTATATTTGCGCATACGTAGCATGATTCATGTGCTACGTGTTTAGCAGCTCTAATTTTACCCCCCCCCCCCCCCCCAATTTTCTTTTACTAAAATTGAATGTAACTCTTGTTTCATGTGCAGATTTGCACAAAACATTTCGGTGAATATCTCACCAACGTACTTGTATATGTCGAAATAAACATTCGTATGAAACTCCCATTGGACACGCACTGCAGTAGATTTCTAGAATAGAACAAAAGTGCTTTATCTGTACTGAAAACCATGCCTGTGCCTTCGAAAAACATATGCATGTTAGTCAACCCTAATCAAGGCCTAGCCCAACTGTAGGATATAGAACACTGATCTGCTAACAATCTTATTTCTGCTGCAGATAGCACAACAGCAACAACATCAATTAATTTGCAAAGCAAAAACCACCACCTCTGCATGCACTGCTTTTTGGGAGTACCATAAGTGGGCAGTAGATAATCTGACCCGTACATATCCAATTCAACACCGTGTTCCTCGTTAGCGAGTATAAATATGTTACGAAGTCGGCAAAACTACTGCTTCTCTATCTAAGATTATTTTTGACAAACTAAACTATTGAAAGCTTTGTTAAGTGCTCAAGAAACGTACCAGTATGTCTATTGTCATACAAATGTCGGACGGATCTATAAAATCTAACTGTGTACTATTACACCAGCTTTTTCACAACAATGATTATTTCATACATTTAATGTTTTTCTCGTACATTATTACTGAACATTTCTACAATGCGAATCGTAAACCTCGAAGCATCATGATAGTTGTGACATACGGGGGGGCAACTTTCTAACCATAGGCTACCGCCTGCCATGTGAGACATGAAAGGCTCGTACTTTTTTTTCAAACATTCATATTTTTTCGTATTCCGATGGAGCTCCACATTGTCGAACAAAAAAAAACTTAACAAATACCTTAGCTTAAGGCCGAAAGATCAGGTTTGTCAGGGAGGACATGTTACAATTAACAGTAAGTTGCGAAAGTTATGTCAAACGATTGAAACACTGTAGAATTCCTTCTTAACTTGAAATTTATCAGTGGATTGTATGCAAGGACGACACTCGTTGAAGTGTTGCGCGATAGCATTGAAGCTATCTACATTTATTTGATCAATTAAGATTGCGATGACGACATTTGAAGAAAACAGAGAACTTGCTAACCACTTAAATGCTTCGCATTTATAAGGCAACTATATCAAGGTTTAATATCCAGAAGTACCAGACTTCCCGATAAATAAAATTACTGCTCGCACTTTGATGCTGCGTACGAAATAAATAATCCTAAATTGTATCCTCAAATGTGAAGGACACATAAAAATAAGCCCGAAGGGCATGCATGTTACACGTCTTCAGCGTGAGTTTCAGAAAATTTCAGAAAACATCGCTGACAATGCTACAAAAACTCTTTTCATATCGTTGTTGCATTCGCTGCGTGATATGTTGTCTGTAGCAAGATGCAGAATAGCCTTATTCAACACAATAATTATTCGCACGCCCCGCGGCTAATGCTACAAAATATAAAAGAAACGTCGAGCCATTTGACACGAATGAAAGGGAGAAACATAACATTTTATCGCGCACACAACTGTGATCATGGGGAGCGCATGCTTACAAATACGAGTGATATGTTTTGAAATAAAGATCTGCAAATGCTGTATCAGTTTATCAAAAGTGTTTTTTCCAACGATAACTAAAGACAACATACGTGGAAGGCTTTACAAATTTTTGTAATGGTATTTCCTTGCTTAAATAAAAAATTCCGAGAAGCACATATAGCCTTCATATTCAGGCAATAATATATATGTTAATGTACACGACTTTTGAGATGGAAGCCAGATGTTGTTATTTTGGTAACACAAACGGAATAAAACAGCTACAACGGCACAGGGGTACTCCGTAATAATTTTTGACACCATTAACTCGCCCATGCTCGTAGATGTAGTTGTAACTGCTTGTCGAGCTATATAATGTAAAAAATCTTAAGGAAAAAACTCCATAAAAAAACCGCTAATTCAGTTAAGTAGGTAATTCCCTTTTTTGCAGCTTTCCAATTATGGCATGTTCTTAAAACAGGACACCCCTTCCAGAAGCGGGGTGTTTCGACCAGGATGTTCCGTATAGGTGGACTAATTAATTGAACTCGTGGACATGGCGAAGAATTCTTTTTAACATTTCTTTTTGAAGGAAGGTAGCTTAACGAAAACTCCTCGCTTAAGCAAAGAAAGGAATTGATTTTGAGCGGTGCTGTGGGTCACTGTTAACTGTGAAACGAGTTCGCTGTCATGATAATTAGCCCATGAACGGGTGTGTTGGTGATTTTTTGTTTACAGTGAGAGAGCGATCAAACAGCCTGTTATAAAAAAATGCAGTATTGGCAATCCAGGGAAAAAATAATCCTCTAATGGACGCGGAAGTTTACCGAGTGAGAACAATGTCGACGCGGATAGCACATTTTATGTTTGTTATAGCAAGAGTAAAGCGATGTGGACAAGAGAAGGGTCCCGCGAAAAATGAATCACTTGCAGGCATTATGGTGAGGTAGAAAGTGCTGACCAGGCAAACTTTTGCAAACGAGAGTCTCTAATATAGGAAGCTGTAGTCAATATTATTTATATATCCTGTTGTGTAAGATACTGGCGAAAAATACTCAGGTGTCAAACTAAGGAAAGAAAATGTATGATCTGTTTCGGAACAGACAACAGTAAATATACATGCGAAGTAATGAAAGCTGAGCGTATTAGCTCTGTAATGGCATATTTTCGCAATCGTTCGGAATGGCCGCACTCTTGTATACAGTTGAAAATATACCTACATGCGCTTCTCATGCGATGCAATTTCATCCGCATAACATATCTCGACGTAAACTTGTCAGAATGTTGAATTATTTTCCATGCTTTAGTGTAACCTCGGCCGGACTGATAAGCATGGGGACGTTTATTCATACGACCTGGGCAGTGCGAGTGTTTCCCCCTCACGCCGCATCGTACTGGTGTCGCTGCAACCCTATTGTAGCGTTTCCCACTCCAGTCCATGCAAAGTAGCCATGAACGCACGCTCTCTTCGCAGGGTCTTCACGGTGCACCATGGTTCGAGCTTGCACCATTAGACGAACGCTCGTCGCTTAGACGCCGGTTAAACACCACATGTGCTCTAGCTTAAAAAACAGCAGCGTCGAAGCTAGCAGCTGTTTCCATCTGCCGCCACATTCCCGCGGTGTCGTGATCTTGGCGCTGCTAAAGTCCATGTATCTTTCAAAATATAGGTATCTTAACCACTGAAGCAACTACGCCGTAGAGAAACGTATCCGTTGTGCCCGGAGCGCTATCAAAGGCCGTAATCAAAAACACCCGCGCGCCTCTCCAGTCCGGCGGCAGTGTAACATATGGGAATCAAAAATAAGTTTATTGCAAAAAAGTTTACGTAAGTACAATAAACACAGTGACACTCTATCAAAGACCCATGAATGGTCTTAAAGGGACTGTCTACGGCCCTTAATTGTTTTTGTATCGAAATAGAAAGCATACCGTCTGAAATGGCCAACCCTGCAACGGTTTCTCTGGAAAGCGATACAAAATTTTCAAAATGGAATTTTTCGATCTCCGTTCTATTATCTGCTATTGTTGGGAAGTTTTTCTAGCATAATATCGAATGCTTTGGAGAAATATAGGAATAATCATAGGGTAAGTTTTTCTGCTTCTATTAAAATCAATTCCTTTTGGTATAGTAAGGCACTTTCGGTTGAGAGGCCTGACTGAAAACCGAACTGTGACGACGCCATAATGATGCGTTTATTAAATAAATTAGACAACCAAATGAAAATAAGTTTTTCATACCCCTTAGATAAAATGGCAAAATCAAAATAGGTCTGTAGTTTCCTAAATTGCTTTTGTCACAACCCCTATATATAACCGTTACTTTAGCGTTCTTCATCCTCTAGGGAAACAGCCCAGTGGGGAACACGAGATTATAAATATGTACTAAGCAGGCGCATACGGTATCTAAAATATGTATTATAGGTTCTAACTGTAAGCCGTCTATGTCCTTATAGGTGCGTTGCAAACCATAGAATTGAGTTCGTTAGCAGTAGTGGAGCCGGAAAAATTTCTCAAAAAGCAATATTTAGACAAGGCTTCGTTAGTAAAGACGTGAGTTTGAGAGGCGTAATTGGTTTTAGCCGCAATGTTTTTTCTTTTTTGCGTAATATTCATGTCATTAGTATCGTCTGTGCTTGCACATACTGAACCTTTCGCAAGAGCACTGCCAGACCAGCTTCAATTCCGCGTTTAAGGTAAAGCATCATCATTCGAACGAAGCATAGTCAATTTTGACCCAGCTCACTTTTGATGCGCGCCACATTAGGGAAAATAAACTCACCCGTCGGCTCCACAAAAATATAGTCGGCGCTCAGAACAACTTTAGTTTTTTGGCGTGAAACGGATACTGGCAGTGAGGAGTGGTTTTTATGCGCATGGTTTCATTGCGGGAGATGGACGAACGCATGGGCTCGTGAAATGCCTGGCATGCGCAGCGGCTTAATGAGCTCATCTGCATGAACGGCGCCCGGTTTGGCGAGATACAGATGCGAGACGACCTCGTCAGAACGTTTGGACGGAAGCGAAAAGACGTGTGCTCTACTAGACTAAATAAGCCTGTGTACATTATAAGCCACGTTAAAACTCATTTAAGCTGTATTTGCATGAACTGTACGTCTGCCCTATTCCGACAGTTTATTCTGAATGCCAGCGAAATTTAGCCATCGTGTTTACATTGCCTGATCATCAAGTTTAACTCCAGAATTTCATAGCGCTAAGCGTACTGGTAACACAAGGGGGCACGCCACCTTAACACAACAAAACCTCACTGAAACTTTTTCTCTATCGATGTTTATGTGTAGTCAAATAAAGCTGCGAAATATAAACACGTGTTCACGCTCATTAAGGAAAAAAATTACACCGTCTCCCACTAAAGGCAACCATGAGGGGATGCGAAGCAGCATTGGGGGGTGCACACCAAGTTTCCGTTTACGTTCACTCGGCCGTCGAAGCCAGCGTCGGTGTCGAGCTACCGCTTCCGCTACAGAGAGACAACGCGAGTCTGCGGCGAGGGTAGCGAGGCTTTCGAGACAACTTCAGCGACCGGGAACCGACGGAGTGACGGCACGATTCAAGCGAGACTTCCTCGAAAGAGCGCACGCGCTGATATGAAATGGGGGGCGGGAGAGGAGGGAGTGGGTTTGCAGGCTGCAGCGCGTGGGGAGGAGAGGAGAGAAGGTGACCGAACGCCTGCGTAAAGGAGGAGAGTGGGAGAGAGAGTAGGCGCATGCGCAGTAAGGGTGGTCACGCCGTACACAACCACCACCGGATTGAACTCCGCCATAAGCTGCTTCGCATCTAAAAATCGGCAGATCCCACATATCTTGGGAAGCGAGATACAAGCCAACGTCGTGTATGTCGGGCCCGGGTCCGTGCTCAGGGTTACGTTGTTTTTTATAGGGCGGGCCGGGACCGACAAAAAACCCGAATCAAGTCCGAATCAAGCCAAAGATATAGACGTTGTGCCGGAACTGTTTCCCACCACGTAGCGCCTTCTCCGCAATCGCCCCCCACCCCCCTTTCACAGGTTCTCCTTTCCTTTAGCCACTTTAACCGCAAGGGGAGAGGATAAAGACACACAAGGTGAACTCTGTGATTATCTATACAAGGAACAATCTCCTCTCCGACATCTAGGTACCAACCTTCTGGAAGAACAAACGGACTAAATATTCCCAGCTTGCTATGGTTCCGAAAAATATATTGGCAATTCCGGCTACCAGTGCGAGCAGCGAAGGGACTTTCAGTTGGGCTGGATATGTGACGCAGGAGCACCGCACTTCACTGAAGCGCGAATAATCGGACAGCTTATTTTCACACGACAACTTGCAATCGTTGCATATAGTGACTGTCTTGTGTCGTTTGCTAATGCTTCTCTTTGATTTGTTGAATAAAATGCCACATCATGGGAAACGACATCTTGTCTCCGCAGCAAACCTTCATAATGTCAACGCGTACCTGGCCGGGCCCGGGCTTTTATTTTTGTATATCGGGCCGGGCCGGGAGGGCTCGCCGCCCTCTAGCGTCAGGGCTCGGGCGGGCCTTCGACGCAGTCAGCGGGCCCGGGCCGAGCTCGGGCTCAAAATTCGGCCCGTGCACGGCTCTATTTCTCTGCTCGCACCGCAGATTACAAAAAAATCACAATTTCGTCGCAAGGGTGAAGCAATGAATGCGATAGCAAGAAATTGGAGTGTCACACCAAGAACGACAAGCAGCTTGAAAATTACAGCGCGCCGCTGAAGCCCAAAGAAGGACGCTCGGAAAGAACGCGCAGGTATACACAGGACAAGCGCGAACTAACGACTGTCAGAGTTGTTACGTCTTCCTGTTCGAGCAGCCTGTGAGTGTCGACTTCGCAGAACCCGATTCTCTTCGATATTTCTTTTTGAAACCCCTGCGTCTGCTGCCCACGCGGTGGCGTCTGGCGCAAGGTGTGTCTAAAGCCCCTTTGGCGTTCTCTTTTTCTGCTTGCAATTTTTAGATCGCGCGTGAATGCAGAAAGGGGCCATTTTTTCGATCGCATCTCAAGGCCAGTTCTCACATTGAAAGAGAAGTAGAAGCATTAAGTAACTGTAGTAGTAGTACTAGTAGTAATAGACTTTTATTTCAGCCACAAACTGAAGGCCGAGCATTTCGACCGCCTGCGCGACCAGTCGGCGCCGTTCTTCTTCCCCTTCGGCGCCAATCCAATCGAGCCAGGTGGTGATGGAAAGGGAAGGGGGGAGGGTAAAAGCTGGATTGCTGAGCAGTTGGGCAGTAAAAAAGGCAGTGTGACAGGTCGGCATATGTGGAGGGGCAATTGGGACAGCAGGGGTCATATATATATATTTACAGATAAAAAGGCTAGAGGGGGGTATTTACTCCTTCAGGAAAACAATTAGGTACGAACATATTCAATCTCCTCGTGAAATGCCAGGTATGGTCACTGAAAAACGTTGGTCCGCCGTAGTGGAGGAGTGGTTATGGTACTGGGCTGCTGAACCCGAAGGTCGCGGATTCCATCCCGGCCGCGGCGGTCACATTTCGATGGAGGCGAAATGGTACAAGGCCCGTGTACTCTGCGATGTCAGTGCACGTTAAAGAACACCAGATGGTCGAAATTTCCGGAGCCCTTCACTACGGCGTCTCTCATAATCAAATCGTGGTTTTGGGACGTGAAACTCCAGATACTATTATAAAAAAATGTTGATTGTACCATTTCTGTTTCTAATCACCTGGCGTCGTGGTTCTGCGACGGAACTGTCTCTTTCATTACAGTTACGCATTATATTTGTGCACAATAGCAGCAAAGATAGTAGGCTCCTGATCATCATTACAGTTTCAGTTCATGTATGTTTATATTATCCAGTAATGTGTTAAACAGTGTGCCACGAAAGAAGAGCAGCGCCAATTGATATAACCCATGACATTTTATCTCAATAATGCAAGACAATATATTGCTCAAGCAGCAAGGGCGCTCAGGCATATGCTCTGCACGAAGCTAGTCTTGAGCCAGTCTTGTTCGAATTATGTCTGAGTATAGATCTTTTGATAATCTGTGTAATCTAAATACGTTTCTGAATGCCCTCCTGTTGCAGCAGTAATTATTGAATATTGTAGTCGTTATTTGCTTGACCTTTAGTTTTCTAACTGTTATCTTTCTTACTGTACCACTTTGGCAATTTTCTAGATATGTCGAGCATGGAAGCCAAGATCTTTTGTATATTATGGTGGAAACACACACAAGCGAAAAACCGGGCACACACACATGTGAACAGTAGTTTCGTTTTAGACAATTTTCGCTTGACGTAATGCGTATCCAAGCTGTTTTTTTTTTCGTTTTGTTCATCCGTCTATGCCTTGAAAAGACTTGCAGGGACGATTTTTACACAGTTTACTTTTTCATTCGCCTCAACTAGGTGCTCAGGGCTAGTGTTCTGTAGTTAAAAACCCAGTAAGCGGAGTGCAAGCTTTTGTGCGGCTTGTAAGATGATCACTTTAGAGCCGTGGTTCGAGAAAGTCTCGAGGGCAACCACTCTTATTTTGCATTGTTTGGCGCACTATATTTCGCTTCAAAAGTGCTACGCTGATTTTTGCATCTCGTCCACATGGTCTTTTCGTTTCTCCCACCAAGGCGACACGCTAGTTCTTTCATGAGAATCGCTGACATGGAAATGGCTCGCTACAAAGGACAAGCTTCTATTCAGACCGTTCTCCCCTACGACATAAGATTGATAACACAGCGCCGTTAACCGAATGGTAGATGTCTGCGCACACACAAAAAAAAAAAAACTCAGAAAATTCACAAAGGCTATTTTCGTTGAAGAAGCCTGCGTAAGTGAAACTCTAGGCGACATTGTGGCAGTTATTCGGCCGCCTATTTCCCTGAAATGGGGTTAATGAGTGACCTTTCAAACCACAGTCATAAACCATTGGAGAATTTTGCGAATTCGCAAAAATCTAACGCAGACGAAGCAAGCCGTATGTCTAACGCACACAGGTATATTAGTAATATATAATAGTAATATCTCACACACGCCGTTTCTGTGTACTGTGCGCTGATAGCAATGCGAGGAAAATTGCCACAATGAAGTCTCTTCATATTGTCAGAAACGCTTCATAAAATCGCAACCCTATCTGCCCTAAAGCGTTGCTTGAAGTGTCATCTTTTTTTTTTAGCACTAGTGAGCTGAACGATCGAGTAACGCGATCTGTGCTTTAATAAATGATACTACATCTTAAATGGCTTATGCTACTGTAAGTGCTTATAGAGATCAAACTAAACATTTCTCTATTTTCACGAAACATTTATTAGAAAATTTCTCATCATGCCGCTAAACCAGGAAACCAGGATATGACTTAGCAGCTTTCGGGAGAATGTGGTATCTGTGGCAACCATCTCACCAACGACGCAGCCTCATTTGCGCGCGATGAAGCGCCACACGACCCTAACCCTTGCCAAGAGTGTACGCCGCAACATATCTTCCTGACATGACTCATAATGTCACTGTAATGCGTTCGAAGTCTCCGCCCAACTCCAATTATGCATATTGTATTTTTGACAACCTTGCTTCATTACAGGAGCTACAACGGCTAATAGACTTCTCGACCAGAAGCTACAGTGCTGTGTCGGCTGCGTGAACGTAACGCTCACCAACCCATTCACTTTTCGCATATGTATGGGAGATCGATGCATGTACGATAACTGCAACTGTGCAGAGACTGCAGATTGCCTCTTGCATCACGGCCCCCAATTTGCACAACATCGCCGGGCTCCCCAATGATCTCCCTTTTAGCAAAGCAAATATCTTGGGAGGCTGGCCCACGCTGCTAAAATTCTTGCAAAGGTGAAATTGCGCTGACTAGGGTGTCCCAATAAAGTCACAGAATCTGGCAGAGCACTGACGCACCTTCTGTTGCTAGAGTCCGCTGGCAGAGAAGGGGAAACGCTGGTGTCACGCTCTCTGATGAAGCTCGTAGTTGCAATGCTGACTCCCCACATGCGCTTCACGCTCAAATGGGTGTCTATCTTTGGCCTCCACACAAGCTCCACAAAAGACCCAGTACCCTCCTATATTTGTGCCAGTTATATTTTCACCCGTCCTGAGCAACATATTTTCAAAGCTCCGCGGTAAATCCAGAACAAAAGCTCCGCAAGTCGGAGGATGGCATGTGTATATATCTGTATCCTAATTTGCTCATTTCTTTCTCTGTGCTTCGTTTGTGTTCCGGTGCTCGCGTAGAAAACATCCACATTAGAGCCCACGTAAGCGGCACCCAAACGCTACACTAATCTCTCACTCTAACACATACGTGGTGCGCTCTAATATATCTCGCGTGTGCTGTTCGGTGGCAGCCATGGCATTCTTGCCTGTCGCGATGTTTACTCTGAGGATTCAGCGGACGGAGAATTTCTCTCTTTTCGCATGGGTTCCAAAGAACGGCTCAAAGTGCACGCGCACGCCAGACACACAGGGAGAAGGAGTTACAGACAGAGTTAAAGGGCAAACAATGTGCTCTGGGGCTCACGCCAAAAACTTGGTCTTTTTAGTTGGAGAGGCAGCTAAGTATCGTAGCCACCAAACTTTAGGCAACAAGGTCGAGCAGCTGTGGATCGCTCCTGGCGTGAGCCTATGCTGAGCATTTACGATTACCTCCCACACACAAACTTATGCTCTGAGAGCACCTCATACCACAATAACATGAAGAAAAATGGGAAGAAGGTGTTTAGTGGGTATGTCTGTGCATCTACAATCGACATGCACATCCGCATCACCTCCTTTCTCGATTGTTTTGTAGCTAGGAGGTTTGTTCTTGTGATGTCTTTCAAGTGCACACTAGCACGAGCCTTTAGTCTTTTACTGATGTAAGAAATACATCTCAGGGCTGTTAATTTCATGGTAATTGCTGTTGTCGTGTTTCTTCTTCTATTTTGTTATTAAGGTGAAGCTGTGTACGGCTAGGTTCTGGCGGATCGTGTCCACCGGCAAAATGACCCGGACAACAAAATTTTTTGCCCCTCGTCCCACATCTCTCGCCACCGCATCTCACCCTCTCGCTTGAAAGGCTTTAATTTCATAAATCACTCGCGGCTGCACGAACTTGAAGGCAATGTTAACGACAGTATTCACGGCAACACCTACACCCACTATTTTACTAACCCCGCATGAGACGCTGCAATGTTGACTCATCGCATCGTTAAACTGAATTGTGTTAGCGTCCCAAAAAATTAAACCATTCTGAAATATTTAGAAAAAAAGTGGAACAAAAAAGATGGCAAGCAGGCTGCCAATGTGGTCATCGAAGAGTAGATTGCTTCGGACACTCGTATTCCTTCTGGTCGCCTTCTGCTCAGACACGCTTCTGGTCGCCTTGCAGTGCTCCCAGAATTCCTCCAACACGTGGTTCTTGTCGCTGAAGACAGGCATTTGAAGCTTCCGCGAGGCGACTCATATGCCCGGTGCTCGTAGCATAGTGTGATTAGCGAGGTTTCGACGGCTAATCTTGAAGTGAGCAGTTCCCATGCAATTGATAGATGTCATTAGTCCTCGCATGTATCGAGTCGTTGCCTTCGAAGATGGCGGTACCTTCCGATGCACGCCCTTTCACCGTGAACAGAAGTTCGTTGATGCCTTTGGAGATCTTATCGTGTTGATCTGTAGCTTTAGTTCAATGTTTGAGGAAAGCATGTAGGGTTTCCCCGGCGCAAATAGAATCCTGTAAGGGAGATTCGCAAAATCGCTATGCGACATGTGCGCTACTTATTGGGCCCTTTATACACTTCCTGCTTGTTACGGCAGTTGAGTTACGCGGTGTCTGCAGCATGCACACTGTGTACAGCGAGTTTCGTCAGAGAGTATCCCCCCACCGAATCTAGCAACGCAACGCCCGCGAAACGCAAGGGAGGGACATTCGTTTGCTCGGCGAGGAGGTGGCGGCCTCTCTTGCGCATCGCCGGAGTCACTTTCATGTTTCTGAAATGTTTTAACAATTTTAAGTTAATTATTGCGATCGGTTCTTGTTGATTTCACTCAATTATATTGTTTTAGGCCTTGTTCGTTCATTTTAACCCGGTTTTGAGCAGTGCTAGCCTTCTTACGGCCTGTATTGAGCGCTTTACTATCAGCGTGATCACGTCACATGAGATATAACAATGGAGCACAAGCCGAGCCCACAAAGTGCTCCGCACTTAATACATGTAACCTTCAGGGACAAGAAGAGAATAGGGTGGGTCAGAGAAAAAAAAATGGGTGATAAGGACATCTTAGCCGAAATCAAGAATATTGGGCATAGGCAGGTCATGTAGAGTTTAGGCAAGAAAACCATTGGTCATCTTGAGTAACAGACTGGATTCCAAAAAAAAGGCAAGCGCGCGAAGGGGAGGCACTAAGTTAGATGGGCACATGAGATTTAAAAAGTTGCGAGGATATCGAGGCCACAGCGAGCAAAGCACCGCATTGATTGGGCAAACAGGGGACAAGCCTTTGCCCTTTGGTGGGCTTAGTAAGGCACATGGTCCGGATGATGATCATTACTATTTTGGTGGTGATTATGGAGTTTTTAACGAAGGGTGAATCACTCCTTCGTATGTTGGGGAAGCAGAAACACTGTTCGGTGTGTCACCATTCTTTTAGACAACGAAATCGGCCGTTCACTGACACACTAGTGCATAATGCGTTCATCTTGTCGTCATGTACTGATTTTCGAAGCACGCTTTCTCAATTGTAAGGAGAAATGAGAGATGATGAGCGCGATATTTATTGCAGGAGCTTGAGAAAGAAAATTGCATTACTACTGGGACTGGGTTTTCTTACTGTGAGATATTTCTTCCTACTTTCTAATTGACTCTCCGCCTGTTTCGGTAGTTCTGTGCAGTATAATTTCGGCCTTCTACTACAGGAAGATGCCCGGCTTCACACATTTTGCGATGCTCTGGCTACCAGAAAACCTTACTGGCACAAGATTTGCCAAAGCACTCTAATGAGTGGAGGGGGAAGGGGCAGGTAATGTGTCAAATGGCACGAATTTCTTTTTTTATGCGTTTCAAAATTTTCGAAATTTAGCATAGGTATTTAATTCTATGGGATTCTTGAACACTAATGAAGTTTTGTTGTGTTCATAGATTGCGAATAATAAAAGTGTCTTTGAATCGAATCGAATACCGCACTATTCTAATGAAGAGTTCAAAGTTTCCAATATTCGCACATCCTTATTTTCTACAGAAAGCCTTGCACCATTCGCGCCTTTCAGCAAGATAACATATATTAGTTCACCAAAAAAAAAAGAACAAAGGCGACGACAATTATTTAGCCAAATAACTGAAAATATGGAATGACCACATGAGAAACGTCAGAAGAAAGTTGTCAACAGAGTGACGTTGTTCCATTAAATATTGCGCATCTAAGTTTCTTTCCATGCTACTCTTAACGACATGAACGTTCTACTGTGTCCGCTCAGTTCCCTTCTCAATTCGATGGCTGTCCCTTTCTTTGCCAACATATTTCAGTACTGAGCTTCTTCCAAGCACCAACAGCACCATTTCTTCTTGGAGTACCAACGGCCTCCCATTTTCATTTTTTGTGCCGTTGAATAATTTTTACGGCACCGCACCACATATCCTTTCCCTTTCCCCTGGCAATGAATCAGTGGCCGTCTGGCGGCAAGGTAAAGACTTGTATGGGCTCTTTGACCCAGTGAAAGAGGCAGCCTCCAAACGCGCGAAGCCGCTTTGCTCGCTTTAATGGCACTGCTCGTTGCCTTGCCTTGTCGGCTACTATTACGCTTGGCGAACGAAGCTTTGCTTAGACGGCGACGTCCGCTTTCGTTTATCTTCCGTCGCATTACTTCTGGTTCTGTTCGCATCACTCCTTCGGCAAAACCAGTTCGGCTTTTTTTTATTTACTTTTCACTAAGATCACTTTGACTGCCTATGCAGTATTGAGAAGGACTTGGTCAGTCGCGGTACTTTTTCTTGCATCCTACGCTTACCGTGCTTTTGCAAATAAAGGGTTTCTTCCCCAGAACTGCTAAGAGAGCACCCATGGCTCAAATGGTATAATTTTCACTTCGGTTAGTAGGATGTCGCATTATTATTTCACTGTCTTGCTGTCACTTATAGACCCTTTTCATATACAGCAAGTGCGCTTCCCTGTGCTGCATATTCGCCCTTCTAATGGCGGCACCTGTCGTCCTTCAAATGGAGAGGAGGTCCTAGTAGAACGTGCCACAGCTGTTCTATCATGCGTGTTTATTCAAGGGAGCCCAGTGAACGTTTTCCGCACCATAGGGCAAGCAAACTGCGCTTGAACACACTGTTTGCAGTAAGTGATCAGCCGCCATTAGTAGGGCAAACTGCATTGCAAGAAAGCTAGCTTTACAATTATGAAAATGGTCTATAGAAGGTGCCGTGTGCCTGCTTTATTGCATTTACAACACAATCCTGACTTATATAACAGAGGTGTAAATTTTTTTTTAAATTCATGCAAGTGGTCCACTTATCACAAAAATTATTCACTGGCTGAAGTTTGGTAGATGTATGTACTCCAAAAACTTTAAGACCGCCGTCATCGACGTGTTCCGCCGTCCTGCCGTGCGTAAGCTGCAAGCCGAACAGCGTTTGCGTGAACGAGCACAGCAGTCCGGTGAGTCCTTCACCAGCTACATCGAGGACATCCTCGACTTGTGCAAGAAAGTGGACGCGAGCATGTCGGAGTCGGACAGAATCACGCATGTTCTCAAAGGCATCGCCGACGATGCCTTCACCATGCTCCTGGCCAAGAACCCTTGTACTGTGGCAGAGGTCATTACGCTGTGCCAAAGTTACGAGGAGCTGCGCCGGCAGCGCTCGATGAACCGTCGACCGCCGTCACGCGACGCTGATCTCGCGGGCTTGTCGGCCGTTTATGAACACGCCGCCTTGCTCGCTGAAATCAAGTCGTTCGTGCGTGAGGAAATTGCCCGCCAGGTGTCTTTACTGGCTTTCGCTCCACCGCAACATGTCGAACAGCCGTCAACTACACTTCTGCGTACCCTCCGCCGAGCGATTCAGTAGGAAATCGCGGACGTCATTCCTGAATACCACCAGCCGCCCCCAGTACCTGCGCCACTAAGCTACGCACAAGTTGTAGCCAGGCCGCCCTCACTGATTCCTGTTGCTGGCCCGCTTAGTTACACCCAAGCCGTCGCCAGACCCGAGGCCTTCGACGCAACTGTGCCGCATACATACGCCGACGTCGTCCACGTGTCCCGACTGCCGCCCACCATGCAGTCGTATCAGCAGCCGCCTCGCCCATCGCGTTCTGCGACATGGATGGGACCCGCGAACCGATGGCGCACTTCCGACAACCGCCCCATTTGCTTTGCCTGCGGTTGCGCCGGTCACGTCGCGCGCTATTGCAATCACGTGCAGCAGCCTCCGGTCGCATCCAACCTTACCAGCGTATCGAGCCGACCTTATTATGACCAACCGCCGCCTATGTCACTGACGTCCCGCCCCGCACCATCTACACGCCGTTCAGTCTCCACGACGTCGCTCACTGTCACCGATGCGGCCACGTTCGCCCGCACGCAACCAGGAAAACTAGTCGTCGCAGTCCACGAGGCAAGGGCTGCGACGCTGTCGAACTGCGAAAGCCCTCAGAGAAGCCCATCGAACGTGATAGACGTGTTTGTGCACGGTGTTCGCGCACCTGCCTTTGTAGATACTGGAGCCGCCGTATCCGTCATGGACGCAAAACTTAGCCGATTACTGCGCAAAGTGACGACGCCACTTTCCGGGCACTCCTTCCGTACAGCCAGCGCCCAAAGCATTCACCCTACAGCGGTGTGCACAGCCCGCCTCATGATTCAGGACGCGATGTACGCCGTCGAACTGATCATAATTCCTGCATGCTCTCACGACGTCATCCTAGGATGGGACTTTCTCTCTGGCCACGACGCCGTCATTCATTGCGCACCAGCTGAAATAGAGCTCTCACCATTCGCTGATTTGGCGCCGGCCGACAGTCGATCGGCTGCAAGCAGGGTCCTCGTCAAAGACGACACCAAAGTGGCTGCAAACTCGTCAACGGCGGTGTCGGTCTACTGCGCCAGTCTTTCCGACACCGTTGCACTCCTCTCGCCATCTGACCGTGTTTTCATGAGGAAAGGCTTGCTGGTTCCTTTCGCGACCGTGCAAGTCACTCACGGCATCGCCTCTATTTTTGCTATGAACTCATCCCCATACAGTGTTACGTTGGTGCGAGGGGAATGTCTCGGCAGCGTGGAACCCATCGAAGAGGCACAAGTTATGGATGAACCTTATGACACGCACTGCCCAGGTTCCAGTACGCTCATTGCTGTTTATACATCTGCTTCATCATCCGCTGATGTATTTGGTTCCTCCATTCCCGACAACCTTACGCTGGTGCAGAGTTCCCAGCTTCTGGGCCTGTCGGAAGAATTTCGCTCTTCTTTCGATGTCGCTCAACCTTCTCTCGGGCGCACGTCCGCCGTTACGCATCGCCTCGACACAGGCGCCCAACCACCACTGCGGCAACGTCAATATCGCGTTT
The DNA here is from genome assembly GCA_030522465.1 of Rhipicephalus appendiculatus. Taxonomy (NCBI): domain Eukaryota; kingdom Metazoa; phylum Arthropoda; class Arachnida; order Ixodida; family Ixodidae; genus Rhipicephalus; species Rhipicephalus appendiculatus. The sequence goes on along the minus strand of JALIZH010012347.1, from coordinate 79,130 downwards.
CTCCCAAGAACGCCGTGTAATCAACGAGCAAGTCGACGACATGCTTCGACGCGATGTTATTCGACCCTCTAACAGCCCCTGGGCGTCTCCTGTCGTTGTCGTTGCGAAGAAGGACGGTTCTGTGCGGTTCTGTGTGGACTACCGACGCCTCAACAAGATCACTCGTAAGGACGTGTATCCACTACCGCGAATAGAGGACGCGATTGACAGCCTGCGACGCATTGCTCCTGGAGCTGACGGCATCACGTTCCAGATGCTGCGGAACTTAGCCGATGCTGAGCAGGAGCGGCTCCTCGAGTGTTTCAACATCATCTGGGGCACCGGTGTCCTCCCGGAGAGCTGGCTGGTTGCAGTGGTGACTCCGATCTTGAAACCACGGAAGCCTGCCGTATCCCTGTCTTCATACAGGCCGGTGTCCCTCACGTCTGCCGCCTGCGTAAGCTGCAAGCCGAACAGCGTTTGCGTGAACGAGCACAGCAGTCCGGTGAGTCCTTCACCAGCTACATTGAGGTGGCACTAGCTCGACTGGAGTGGATCGCTTCCCAACTCCAGTACTTTCCGGAACAGCAGACTGGCTTCAGGCGCCATCGCTGCACGGCTGACTCCATCTCCGATGTGATTGCTACCCTGGAGGATGCGAAGGCTGTGGGAGATGTGGCAATGCTGGTGCTTCTGGACGTCCGCAGTGCCTTTGACAACTCCCTCCTGCGGTGATCGACGCCTGTCTGGATAGGCTCGGCGTGAACGGATGTCTCAGGGCATTCATTTCCGCCTTCCTGGCCGGGAGAACCTTTCGAGTGCGTGTTGGGCAGGAGCTAAGCGAGCCTAGGGATATCACGACTGGTGTCCCACAGGGCTCGGTGCTCAGCCCATTCGTGTTCAACATGGCTCTCGCGGGTCTTCCCGCCTCGCTGCCGGTGGACTCTCGGTTCCCTGTTCACTGTTCCATCTACGCCGACGACGTGGCACTGTGGACTCGAGGGCCGAGGAAATCCATGCGTTCCGTTCGGGGCTCTCTGCAACGGGCGCTAGACGCAGTGATAGCGTTCCTTGGCAGCATCGGTCTTAGCGTGTCCGCAGCCAAGACCGAGGCCATGCTGGTTCATCCGCTGGCCTCTGCTCGGCGCTACACCAAGCAACTACGAATTGCCGGTCTTCCATTACCTTGGCAGAAGGTGGTCAAGTACCTAGCACTTTCCATTGACCGCCGGCTCACATGGATTCCTGCAGCCAAGGCAGCCACGTCAAAGGTGCGCCGAGTACACGGAGCTGTCTGCAAGCTGCAACAAAATGGCCGCGGCTGCTCCACTAAGTGGGCGCTTCGGCTCAATCAAGCTGCAGCAACGTCTGTCCTGCTCTATGCCTTCCCATTGGTCGCTCTCACACCGGCCAGAAGGGAGCAGCTGGAGGGATTGCACAGAACTGCTGTCAGGAGCATCCTGGGGCTCCCAAAGCACTCGCCGATCACAGCAACGCTGGCAGAGGCTGGTAATTGGCCGCTCTCACTGAGGATGCTCGAACGATCCCTGGGGCATATCGACCGCCTTCATCGTGCTCCAGATGGCGGAGCCCTGCTGGCCAGACTTCGCAGCCAGCCGTCCTCCCGGATGGTAGGTCTTTGCCGATTATATGAGCAGGTGATCGCCAACCCCCCTGTGCCAATCACCCTGTCGCCACCACATCAGCGCCCTGCGGACGTCCATCTGTCGCTCAGTAGGTCAACCAAACGACGGACACCAGCGGCTGCCTTGCGGCAGGCTGCTGCCTGCAAGCTCCACGAGCAGCTGGACGGAAGACTGCTGGTGCTCACGGATGGATCAGTTCGGGCTGACGGATCCGCCGCTGTAGCGTGCACCATCCCGGCTAGGGCAGTGAACCGACAATGCCGGCTCCCCTTCCCTGCGAGTTCCACCGTGGCAGAGCTGGCTGGCCTCCATCTAGCCGCCGATGCTTTGGCTGAGGACCCTCCTGAGCAACCAGTGGCAGTGCTCTGCGACTCGAAGCCAGAGCTGCAGAGCCTCATGAACAACCGACGATCCGGGCTTACCGGGTCTTTGCTCAGTTCAAAGTTCTCCGCATTGGCTGCTGCAGGGGTTTCTGTCTCCTTTCATTGGATGCCGGCTCATGTGGGAATCTCCGGTAACGAGCAAGCGGACACCCTTGCTACAACAGCCCACCACCCTGGCGTGCCGCTTGCACGAGCAGTTGCTGCCTCTGATTTTTCGAGGCAGCGGCTGAGACAGCTGCTCACAACCCTTCACCCGGATGCCAGAGTGGCCAATGGCAAAGGCCCGAAGCCTCTTCCAGAGGGTGGCCTTACTAAGTGGGAGCGCGCCACCCTTCTTCGCCACCGGACAGGCTCTGTGTGGACAGCGGCGCGCTTGTTCTCCAAGGGACGCTCCCCCCTCACCGGCCTGGGAACGTTGTGGCGACGACGAGACCCTTGAGCACCTTCTCTGTGGTTGCCCAGCGCTGGCGCAGGAACGCTCAGGGCTTACCACCGCCTACAGACAAGAGGGACTCCCTGCGACGACCGCAGACGAACTGCTGTTCCCATCGCCTCCCAAACTCCGGGCTCTCCAAAGCCTCTTGGGGTTTGTGGAGGTGACCGGGATCACCACCTTCCGTTGAGCGCCCAGTACTTGCTGGCATCACTTCACCATCGGCCTCCCCCATCAATGGACGAGACCCTGTCCGTTTCTCTTTTTCTTTTTCTTTTTCTACTATCTTCTTTATTTCCCACTTCCCCTTCCCCTGACGCTGCGCCGTGCTCCCTATTGGGCTGCAGAAATAAGCGTCATTTCCTTAATAAAACGACTACTACTACTACTACTACTACTGACAGCCTGCAAGAAGCAGAATTCTTATCATCTCTCGATTTGCGCTCAGGGTACTGGCAAGTACCTATGGCCGAAGACGCTCGACCGAAGACCGCCTTTGTCACGCCCGACGGCTTGTACGAATTCAACGTCATGCCCTTTGGTCTGTGCAATGCGCCCGCCACCTTTGAGCGCATGATGGATACCGTTCTGCGCAACCTGAAATGACACACGTGCCTGTGCTACATCGACGGCGTCGCCGTTTTCGCTACGGACTTCGCCACGCATCTTCAACGCCTGCGGCATGTTTTGACGCGCTTGAGTGACGCCGGTCTGCAACTGAACTTAAAGAAGTGCCGATTTGCAGCACGGCAGCTAACAATACTCGGCTACGTCGTGTCCAAGACCGGAATTCTCCCCGATCCAGCCAAGCTTCGGGCCGTGACCGAGTCCCCAAGCCGACGTCCGTCATGGAACTGCGCAGATTCGTGGGACTGTGTTCCTACTTTCGGCGCTTCATTCGAAACTTCGCGACTATCGACGAAGCTCCTCGGAATTAACGGGCCTCTCCATTCGTGGTCGTCAAAGTGTGACGACGCTTTCACAACGCTCCGTCGTTTGTTGACGTCGCCTCCCATGCTACGCCGCTACGACCCTACGGCCCCTACAGAGGTACATACGGACGCCAGTGGTGTTGGCCTCGGCGCTGTCCTTGCGCAGCGCATACCAGGGTTCCCGGATTATGTCGCGGCGTATGCAAACCGTACCCTTACAAAACCGAGACCAATTACACCCTCACTGAGAAAGAATGCCTGGCAATCATCTGGGCCCTTACGAAGTTCCGACCTTATTCGATGTGAAGCATCTTATGGCGAAGCTTAATCCGGTGGTGGTGGTGGTGGTGTGCCTCGAGGCCTCACTTACTGCGCATGCGCAAACCCTTTAAAAAAAATAAAAATAAAAAAAACCTCCTCTCCCCCTCTCTCTCCTCTAGGCATCCCTCCACGCGGCAACCACACCCTCACTGCGCATGCGCCTCCCCTCATCTCTCCCCTCCTACGCTCCCCCCCCTCTCTCCTCTAGGCATCCCTCCCCGCGCTCCCACTGCGCATGCGCGTCCCCCCCCTCTCTCCTCTAGGCATCCCTGCCCACAGCGTCCACACCCCCCACTGTGCATGCGCGTCCCCCCCTCTCTATCCTCTCCTACGCTACCCCCCCTCTCTCGCCTCGCGACGCCGACGCAGGCAGCGTCTGCTAGCGAGTTTCTTGGTTGAAAAAACCAACTGCTCGCGCTGCACAACCGTTCACTGTCCATCCCGTATATATGGCAATGGATCTTGACCTCCAAGGTGGTGCCGGTGGGAGATTTCTCCTGTGCGTTGTTGAAAATAAAAATTCGCAGCGTGCAGTTAACTAAAAGGCGACTGCGGGTCTCTGTGTCCAGTCGGAGTCTTCTGTCTCTCATTGCCCATTAGCAGCGATTGGCATGTTCCAGTAGGAAACACCCCTCCATCACTGCGTGCTTTCCGCCTCCTCAGTTTTCTCTCCTGCGCAACGCTGCGATAGCGCCAGCGTCAACGCCATCGCCAGTGTAAGCGTTAGCGCCCGCTGCTTCACATCTACACATGGTTCCCTTTAGCGGGAGATGGTGTAATTTTTTGTATGGTCGCCCATTTGGTGTCGTCACCGACCATCACGCACTGTGCTGGTTGTCGTCATTGAAGGATCCCTCAGGCCGTCTTGCCCGTTGGGCACTTCGCCTGCAAGACTACGACATCCGCGTGCTGTACCGCAACGGACGCCAGCATGCTGACGCCGACGCCCTGTCGCGCTCTCCCTTGCCTGACGACAATGCCCACAGCTCAGCGTCTCACCTTGCCGTTTCTTCCATCGATCTTCATACCATCGCTACCGAAAAGCGCAAGGATCAATGGATTGCCTGACTGATAGACTTGCTGACTGATCCATCGGCAACACCATCCACTCGCGCGTTGCGTCGTCAAGCCCACCATTTCGCCGTTCGCGACGACCTCCTCCACCGACGCAATTACAACGGTGACGGCCGCCAGTGGCTGCTAGTCATACCCCGCAGTCTACGCTCTGACATATGCGAGTCACTCCGCTCTGATCCACAATGTGCGCACTCCGGGCTATCGAATACTTACCACCGCATTGGCCAACGGTACTTTTGGCGAGAGATGTACCGCTACGTGCAGAAATTCGTTCGCTCCTGCATAGATTGTCAGCGCCGCAAAACTTTAACGCACCTGTGGCCGGCAGGTCTGCAACCTCTACCTTGCCCGGACCGGCCGTTTGGGCGCGTTGGTATCGATTCGTATGGGGGACTTGCGCTAAGGTCGGCTGGTAACCACTGGGCCATCGTCGCTGTAGACCACCTCACGCGATACGCCGAAACCGCCGCCCTCCCCGCGGCTACAGCGCGATGTGGCCTCCTTCCTGCTCCAACGATTCATGCTGCGTCACGGTCCACCCAAGGAACTGCTCAGTGATCCTGTCCGAAGTCGTCGAAGCCATTCTCAAAGAGTGCAACGTTGTTCACCGCAAAACTGCTGCTTACCACCCGCAGACGAATGGTCTCACCCAACGCTTCAACCATACGCTCGGCGACATGCTCTCCATGTACGTCCCCGCCGATCACACAAATTGGGATGCCATTCTGCCGTTCGTCACCTACGCCTATAATACCGCCCCTCAGAGCACTACTGGTTCTTCACCTTTCTTCTTATTATATGGAAGGCACCCGTCGCACACCATGGACACGATACTTCCATACAAGCCGGATCCATCTGAGTGTGCGCCTATTTCTGACACAGCCAGGCTTGCTGAAGAGTGTCGAGAGCTTGCAAAGACCTTTACTACACATGATCAAGAGCGGCAGCAGAGCATTCGCGCTGACACCAGCACTTCTGCGCCCACGTTCCTCCCTGGAGCGCTCGTATGGCTCGCGATCCCTACCACTGCAACTGGCCTCTCTTCAAAACTACTGCCCAAATACGAAGGCCCCTACCGTGTCGTTGAACGCACTTCCCCTGTAAACTACCTGATCGAACCCATCGAAACATCTTCGGACATGCGCCGTCGAGGGCGCGACATTGTCAACGTGGAGCGCCTCAAGGTCTACCATGACGCGTTCATAGTAACCAGCTGTTGGGTCGCCAGGCGGCTCCCGTTTCGTACCCGGGGTAATTGTAGCGAAGCTTTGGGACTATACAGTAGGTCGTCCTCTCCAGCGCCTTCTAGTGGGTCACCCTCTTCGAAGAGAAAGAGCAGCTCGTGCTGAGAGTCGGTCCCCGCCTTGACTGTCACTGTCGTGCATCGTCGCCGAGTGCCCGCCAATAAACGTCTGAACAGAACTTCCAAATGACCGCTGTTTTGTTACGGCGGTACACATTGAGATGAACAGAGCAAGGTTCTCTAGTGTTAGAATAGCGTGAAACTGAATGAATGTCGTAGGAATGTAGAATGACGATAAAATACTTTTGGTGTTCAGTTAATTCCAGAACGTAAGACACTTTCAGTTTCTGAGTAAGATTACTCATTCATTGCTTATAAAAGAAGGAATTAGGAGGTATCGAGCTTATTCCAAACCTTAGTCCTCGTTGCGAGGCCAGAAACCTCCGGAAGTCCGGACTATTCCTGCCGATTCTACTATCAACCAAGCCATTCGCTTAGGTACTTCGAAACTCTAAGCCACCTACATTGACATTCTTATAATGTACACAATATGTTAAACCTCTTTCTCAGATTTGTTTTCTCAAACACCCCTGCGACTTGGCTTCGTGGTTATCATCAACAACTTTACATTGCATCCCAGAAGATTTTACAATAGATGCGTTGAGCGCTAAGTGCGCATAACTTAAGAAGCTGCACCGGGCGTATTTGAGTCAAAGCAAAGTCATGCAGGAGCGATGTTTACAGGAATATGTAGATTGGTTTGAAAGCGCTGCTGATACATCACCTTGGCGGAATTCATCCGCGGATAATGGGCACGGGACGCCACGTGGCGTCCGTACAAACATGCAGAGTGTTGCAGCAGCAACGACGTGGATGTGGGTAAATATTCAAAGCAAGTTGTCAAGCTTGGATTTCTCCTTGGATGATAGAAGTGCGTGCAGATTCTGATCAAGCGTGGGGTGCTTGTTTCCGCACGAGCGCATATCTCTCTTGCGTGTGCGTGTGTGTGTGCGTGCGTGTATATATATATATATATATATATATATATATATGTGTGTGTGTGTGTGTGTGTGTGTGTGTGTGTGTGTGTGTGTGTGTGTGTGTGTGTGTGTGTGTGTGTGTGTGTGTGTGTGTGTGTGTGTGTGTGTGTGTGTGTGTGTGTGTGTGTGTGTGTGTGTGTGTGCGCGTGCACGCGTGCGTGCAGTCACCGTGAAACGTTTACTGAACACGCGGTCTCAGAAAACTGAATTCCTCGTGACTTTCAGATTATATTCGGTCGAGTTGCACAGTACATATCGTTAGTGAGTGTATGAAGCCATTCGGAAATATAAATTCAAAGGGGCCTGAAGAAAGGAAAACGTGAACCCTTTCAGACGCGTTGCACGCAATTGTGTACACCGCTTGCTTTTGTAGTTGGGTCGACCAGTTACTGAGAAAGAGCAAGGTGCCGTGTTCCTTGGAGGAATTGGACCTCCTATGTAATAAATGTGCCTTCATTTAACTTTATTTAGATATGTATTGTTGCATATGATCAATTTGCCGAAAGGATTACCATGTTCGACGAGTCGTTCGACGTACCGCTTTACACGGGCCACGTTTTCTAAGATTTTCTAGCTCGAAATGAACATAGCCGAAAACGAAATTGCAGTAGATTTCTATCCGATGTTCGAGTGTATTTTATAGAGAAACCGAGTATAAATGACTTCAGAATGAATATATATTTAATTGCAGTTTAATAAATTCTAAAGTCTCGAAAACGCAAAGATGACGTATTACAACATTTTTATTTGTAATAGAATATCGAATGCCTTGTAGTATTGTTGTGTAAATGTCACAGTATACAGACAGTTCTTCAGAGGTGGCGTCTGAAAGGTTAAGCTTTTTTTCTTACTTCGCGTGGTCTGTTAACTTACGACGCTGCGCTACGAACTATTGTTTCCTATTTTATTCATGTGTATACCAACATCTATGTGAAAATCTTTCAATTCATTCCATATTTGGTCTTTCGTGACCTTTGGCCTCATACTGCCTACCGGCGTCGTTGCTTTATTGGAGAACAAAAGTACGAAAAACGCCAATCCATTCGAACAGTCATTTCCTTTTTATTTTGTTTTGCTTTCCGCGGTTTTCTCAATGTGTGGACGCGTTCTGGCAAATTTCTATGCAGAGGGCACGTCTGGTCCATAAACTGCTATCTAAAGTGCCATCCAGTGCCAGAAGCCTTTTTACGACGGGTACGTGTTGGGATTGCACCAATATTTCACGTTTATGGGGTCGACGACAGAAATTTGTTGATAACATTGAAAATGAAGTAAAATGGAGCTCGCACATGGTGTCCACCCTTGATATGTACTGCTTTATTTTTCGCATGGGGCGTGTATTTTGTTGCATTGCCATATATTTACATATTTGCCGAATGCGCTTACGCGCTATATTTCGGTTTCGCAAACAAAGAAGACATTTTTTGTTTTATCGTTTTGTGTGTTTTTTTTTTTCAAAATTGAGGGCAGTGTGTTTTGTATTCGATATATTACTTGAATATTAGGGTGACCTTATAAATAGTACTCATCGAATTGCCTATATTATTTATTCATTTCAATACTGTGTAAGCTTTTGGCATGGATCATTCATGTCTTTTTTGTGAAAAAGGTTCCTACGCATTACAGTTGTTTGAGAACTTCCTACAAGGTCTCCTTCTTTTTTCGGCACCCATAATATTTGCTTCTGCTCTAACTACATTCACTGCGTAGGCTATAGTAAAAACACAGAGGTCGTCGATCTGCTGTGTTGAAATAATCGCGTCGGGGATTGGAATCTGGCCGCTGCAGGAATGAACTGTACGCCTAATGCTATAAGGCAGCTGCATTGTCTGTGCACAGACAATGCAGCGTGCACGTTAAGATGTCTCTTCACGTTAACAGACACCAGATGGTCGAAAATTTCGGATCACGTGGCTGCGGCATGCCTGATAATCATATCGTATCTTTGGCCGCAAAACCCCACCGACTATATTATTCACAACACAGATATATGGACTCAAATTCAAAACACGACTCACAAGAACGTTTGCGCTCCTGTCACCGCGTGGTGGCCGATGAAGCTTAATCTGAAGTACATAATTTTGTGCTCAGGAGAGCGAAACCTTAAACACTGAGTCACCGTGGAGAGCCAATAACGGAACATGAACGATTGCGCTATTGAAACAAGAAGTACGCTTCAAAACGCGACAGTTTTTCCCGCCGCAATTGGGTGCGGCAAGAGAACTGTACTTATTTTAATTTTCTCCCTTAATTCAAGTTGCCTTGTTTTCTGGGCTCCGGCGTCTTCTTCGTGGTTATTCGATATTGAAAACGCATTTATTATATCACACATAGGCTCCAGAGACTGGATCTCAAACGGTGTGCGTCATGTGTTGCAGAATACAACGAGCCAAATAGCTTGTCGTCAGGCCCGTAACCAGGGGAGGGGGGGGGGAGCTAGGGGCCCAGCCCCCCCCCCCCCCCTTTCCGAAATTCGGATGGAAGGGGGTGTTTTACGGAGGCAAACTACTAAAAATGGGTGTTTTTCAAGGCTTTCAACAAGTGCCCCCCCCCCCCCCCCCCCCGAAAAAAATTCCTGGCTGCGGGCCTGCTTGTCGTATATATAGTTTCCTAGTCATTTGAGAGTGAACATGGTATTACTTATTCCCGGGTATATGTACCTTCAGTTTGCAACCTTCAGAAATAGCATCAGTAAAATTTGGTAGTGGTGCACGTGAAGACTCAAGGGCAAGATTGCTTAAGCACGCAGAAAACATGAAATATCAAAGAGGAAGCTACATTTATATGTGACGGGGTCTGCATTGCCGAAACTCACTGAATTCAAACATCATGCGCGTCCCCTCCCCCTACCTCTCCTCTCCTACGCTCAACCACCTTTATCTACTCTAGGAACCCTCTACTCTACGGAGCGGCGCCCGCGTCCCACATCCCCCACAGCGCATGCGCATCCTCTCTCCCTGTCTCCTCTCCTACGCTCACCCCCTTCCTCTCCTCTAGGAATCATCTACTCTACGGAGCGGCTCCGGCACCCCACACCCCCCACAGCGCATGCGCGTCCCCTCCCCCCTCTCTCTCCTCTCCTACGGACCCCCCCCCCCCCCGTTCTCTTTAGGAATCCTCTACGGAGCGGCGCACACGACAGGTGGTCCGACAGCTGCATACTCCGCTGGGGGCGCCACGGTAGTTCCGCGGTATGAAAATGACGGAGCGGGCGCGCCTCTTTCTCTCTCCTGTGCAGCGCTGCGATGAGCGCCCGGGCCGCTGCCGCGAAACGAGAGTGGCGACGTTGCTCCCGCTCAAGCTAACCATCTCCCCGTTGCTTCGCCTCCACACATGGTTCCCTTTAGCGGGAGATGGGGAAGTTTGTTAGTAAGCTCGTTGTTCTCTGTGTTTGCTTGCACTGCGCGATTTTCTGCCAAGCGTGTTACACGAATAATTGCTCAAATGGGAAACGCCTATAATTATTCATATGTGTCACTTTATGTCAAAAAATCATGATACCGTCATGAGACACACCGTAGTGGAGGGCTCCTAAAATTTCGACCTCTTATGGTTCTTTAACGCGTGCCTCTAGCATAAGGTCCTGTAGCATTTCGCGCTCATCGATATGAGGCGGCCGTTGTTGTGACGGAAACCGCGTTTTCCGGGTAAGCAGCCGGGTACCGTAACCACTATACCATCCAGATGGCTCATGCACACTTCCGCATAGAATATGGTCGCTTGCATATCATACAAGTACTCGCTTTTAACATGAGCTTTAAATATGAATAAACTTTAAAGCGGAAGGTTCCGTACCTCTTCCTACAACTTAACCGCAACTTATTGCTGGAGCTTTTTCCACACTGTTTCGGGTGGTAATCGAAGGTGTATAAAATATACCTGGACATAGGGAAAATATGTGTCAAGGTGTGCAGCATATGGTGGGGTACTGTATAGGAAAGCCGACATCACACATGCACACACACATTAAAATAATGTCTTTGGTCGCGCATTATTTCCTCCGAACAACCCGAAATAATCCTAAGAAACATGCCAAAATTAACGATGTAACGAAGAGAAACGCAAGGGAAGCATGTGACATAGCAAATCGCGTTGGTTATCTTTTTATGCGAGTGATATCTACAGAAAGTCCATGTCAATACGATACACTAATGCAGCGGAAATACCGTCGCGCGAAAGGCGTAGATGTGAAAATGATACCAGTGCCTAACATCAATCCTTACGGGTACAGGATGCCGCGCGTTACGTATATAACCTGTCGGCGACAATGGACGCGAAAACCTTCTAGCACTCTGTTCAGTCTTCCGTACGAGACTTTCCTAAGCAGATCTGGCAATTTGATTGTGGTTGGCTCAAACTGTGTCGTAAAAGAATGCACAGCGAAGATAATATCAAATAATAAAGAAAAAGCCTTTAAAGCCTGACGTTGGCAAGGATATGAACCGAAAGATTCGCCCCTCGACGCTCGAACAAAATAAAGAATGTAGTTCGGGGTGATGGAGAGCTCTTTTTTGTGCTTGCAGGAGGGATACGTGTTGTATGCAAGAGAATACGTGACAGCGTACAAGGGTATAACGTTTCTGAAAGGTGACGCCTCGGATTTTGCTGTCGCGCGCTATTATTCAGCCCCGAGAACGACAAGAGGCAAGAGAATGCCTCGCTGTCTACCACGATGATTGAGTCTGACACTGGAAGCCTTCTAGCTTCCTACACTTTGTTTTCTTTTAGATGCATGCCTGAACATTCGGCACTTTGTTTTTTTCCTTGATGTTTTAGTATTCAAACTTGTGTCGGATTATTCCTTACATCCTCAGTCACCCTTTTCTCGTTCTGTAACACGAAGCGTAGTTGCGCGAATGCAGAGACGACCCGGAAGCATGTAGACGGGCAAGAGAAATTTCGAAAAACACGCGATGATTCCAAAGAGATATTCAACAGATACGAGAGGGATCTGACGTACTCACGTTTTTTTGTTTTTTTTTTATTTGAACTTCATCTTAACATGTGCCTCATATATACATAAACAAGTGCACACGCAACAGCATCCTACATGAGGACTGTCGTTCATCGGAAAGGTACTGCATAACTTTGGTTTCTTGCAAGCTCAACCTACTTTCGGTCACATCCGCATTGCGGCCATTGCAGTAGGGCGCATCATTTTATTCCATTCCGAGGTGACTAGCGTATTGTCGGCAACGGTCTAAAGGCGTCAGAGCTCTGTGCGTGGCGCTTGATGGGACTACAATGAAACGCCTTGTACTTTCCTGGTGGCTGTTGAAGTGTTGGTTGCTTGTGCATACGTGCCACTCCCATCTGCTGAGCTTTACTGTGATTACTTTTGGGCATGTATATAATTGAAATAGTATTAACTTAATAGCCATCGATCCAGTGAGTAGTAACAAAAGATAGTAAACGAAACAAGCAATCAAGGACTATTTAACACGAATTAGGCAAAAAAAATATTTTAGAAAAAATGTTCAGAAAGACGGATATTGGCGGCGAGGGCTTACCGAGTTGCCCTCTATCGGACGCGCCTCGCTTGTGTGCTATGCAGGATAACGTCCAGACACTTCGCATAGTATTGGCTGTCGGAGCTCTACAAAGAATTGCCGAAGCTTGCACTAAGCCGCGCAAGGCCTTAAACAACAAAACTGGACGATTTTGAAGAATAATCTGGTTGCTTCTATGCTTCTTCTATACCTTAGCTAGATGATTCAGGTTGCTTCTAGGATATTTTTAGGTCGTTGCTGGGCTTAAGTTAGGTGATGCTAGGTTGTTTCTACGTTGATACTCAGCGCAGAGAGCTTCGAGTTAAACCACAGACACTCACAGACACGACAGGAATATCCAAACCCCAGAGACGGAAATTCGCGCAGAAAAAAAAATTGTTCACACCACTCACAGATCTACGGGCACATCGTCGTTGGCATAGGCATTATATCGCTTCGGGGCTTCTCGCAGCCGCCGTTGCCTTTCCCATTACATAGTATTATCTCGTTGTACGTGCTCAGAGTCTTCGGTCCGCCGCCGTCACTTCGCAGGCATTTCTTGTAGGGCAACAGTTGCAGTGTTCATTTTTAGTGAACACGGCAACTGTTGAACACGGAACATGATAGCTCTTATATGTATCATTTCTGAAGGGGATTTGGCGTCACGATTCGAGAAACATATCGATGCGAATCTTCAGAATGACCCAAATCTCTGCGCCCTTTTCGGAATTGATATTTTGTTCCGCGGTTACGTTTCAATACGTGGTAAACGCATGGGCTGCCTCCCGAAAAAAAATTGCTTGAGACCAGTCTCATCTCTGCAACTTAGACAGACAAAGCGTTACTGATCCCATTAGGTGAGTAAATAATACGAGTACCATTTAGCAAAATCACAAACATTTTTTTTCCTCCTGAAGCCACAGACCGCGTGTTGGAGACCACTGTTCTAGAGGATTTTCTTTTTAAGGCTGAAGGTCTGATATTTATGGGTGCGATTTCAGTAGTCAACAGCTCAGCTCGAACGTAACGTTTTCGCAAAGCTGAGCTCAGGTCAGCTCCGCTGCTCTACTAGTCCTAAACTTTATGACTGCAGGCTTTTGGAAAATTTGAAGGGGAAAAAAATGACACGTCGATGAGAATAAATGATTCAAGTATAGTAGGTTACTTAACAGATACGTTGGTTCATCCCTAAAAGCGAGTACGGTTTGAAATGGAAGATTACACATCCGTAATCAGAAAGGACCCGTGGATACACGCGGAGGCGCACTGAGGTAAAGATGCTACTAGGGTCTGGAATTCCTAAATGTCTCAAACGAATGACTTCCCATGTGACGATAATATACAATCGCCAGCAGTTGTACCTGCATCCGCACGTGAAAGGCAGGATGCAAATAGGGCGTATACGCAGTCATCGGCTGAAGGAAACGAGTACATGACGTGTGCTATGTCAAAACAATTCTTTGCGATGGACACTTATTTGACATGAGACATGTACGAGATAGTAGAAACAGCAGAGCAGAAGAGCACGAGAACTTTTAGGAAAGAATAGATTAAATTTTAGTATGTGGTTTTGTGGCTGAGGCGATGGTTCACAGTCATACAGAAGAGAAGGCTTAGAAATCGCGATCTGGTGAACTAAGCTGTTAAATGTTTATATAACAATAATAATTGTTGGCATTTAACGTGTCAAAAGCACTATATTATTATGAGAGACGCCTTGGAGGAGGGCTGCAGAAACTTCGACCACCTGGGGTTCTTTAACGTGCACATAAATCTAAAAAGACGGGCCTCAAGTATTTCGCCTCTATCGCAGTACAAGGTTTTTGTGTATTTGTCCTGCATGAGAAATTCCAATGGTACAGCATTTGAAAACGCCACGATTGCATCTCCTTTCGTATAACAGGCCATCATCGTGGCCTAAACACAAACACGCGCAATCACAGCACAGAATCACTGTGGAAACTTATCTTGGATACAACAGCACGAGACAAACAAGTTGTCAACCTTGCTGTTTTTGAACCATATGCACACACACACACGTTTTCAGTAGTTCGGACATTCTAACTTTTATTAACTCTGATAATAAATACTCCAATATTACTTAAGGCGGCCGTTTAATCAGTTGGACTTCATGTTTATTTTTGTTTTCAGCCTTGAACACTGGCCGATCATCCTATGACCCAGTTACCTTACCGGCTGATCGGCAAACCTGCTTATCTCGGCTCTTGTCAGTTTGACTGTGCTGTAGCCTAACTGTGCCAAGAAAAGATAAAGTAGGGGGGCCTGGTTCATGTTGTACCAACAAAGAAAATGGAAAGCAGTAAAATGCAAAGCACTATCTTCCTGGGCTTCGAGGACTCATTTTACGACAAAGCCATTCATACTCCTTTGACCACGATATAAATTCAAATGTCGTCGAAATTGAACTACGGTGAGTGCATTAGACAAGGCAAATTAGAATGACCACAACAACACCCGAAAAGGGTAGGCATATTTCGCGAATTTATACACTGCCCAAATAATTGGCGGCGCATCCTGTACACGCATCCTAGCGCCGTATCCTGTACACGCGGCCAAACGTCTAGGCAGGGCATGTGCACGCCATCTAGCGTGTTGGGCATTTCCTCCAGAAGCTGTCGTGCCAAGAGCATATATCCGATAGGCATGACGACCACTTCAGCGTTCACCGTTGAGATATATTAGGTTTGCACTTCGTCGGACAGGTCTCACAGAATTGGAGAAGAGATGTCGCGAAAAGACTTTTTGCCAGAGGCATTCGTTTAGTCATCGCGCCTGTCTGTCTACTCTCCTTGACGTCGGTGTCCGCTGCTGTCACTGCCGGTACAGAAAGAAAGTAGATGGTGGCGACATACCTTATTTTGTTGGAATGCTTGATGCCTATTGGTATATTCCTACAATGCAAGGAAGGCATGCGCTTTCTCGTCTGGTGCGTCGCAGTGCCTACCGGACGCGGTTCTCGCGGGAAAAATAAAGCACGTCACTAGCAAGCTTCGGATGCTCGCTATTTTAATAGGACACTGCTCACTGCTGGTTCGCAAAGGGCAGAGTAACTACATCGCTGATAAATGTCATTATTTGCGCTCTCAGCAAAGACCAACTCATGGAAAGAGTTCTGCCCTGTGAGATCGCATAGTTAATGCTGTTTCTTTCTTTTTACGAAGACAAGCTATGGCTCTTGTCCTTCTCGAAACACAGATTGAGGTTTCGCGTTACACTGGTTTAATTGTCATGCTTTCGTTGTAAGAATAACTGTTGTGCTCATCATGCCATAGTTTGTATTTACTCTTGAAGGGTTCTCTGCTAAGCAAAATGTGTAGGTATAAACTAGGAAAGATAATTTATTATTCTACCTTTATGCAGTTCAACGCAATATGCGCTTCCGGGCATCACAATGATTCTCAAAAACTGCGCAGTTAATGAAAGGACGGCCGTATGATATCACACGCTGTTGGATGCATACACTTCTGGCGGAAACACGAGCACTTGTCATTTTCCTCTACAGCTTTGTGAAAATGACGCTGGGCTCACGTAGTATTATCCGAATAAAGCCACAACATATCACACGTAGATATGAATTATGCTACAGAATGAGGTACAGCCATAATGCACCGATCTGAATCAATTAGTAAACACAAATGTTGGGGAAATATCGTAACCTAGGGTGCATAACCTTGGAAGATTACTAATGGAAAGTGAGAGCACTATCTTGTTTGCGCTTCCTAATGTGTTTCACACGCCCAATCACGTTCGGGTGCTAATACTGTTCGTTAAAAAGCTTGTCTGGTAAAGAGCATGTTATCTCCAAGTAGCTTATCAAAGTGTCACATTGTATGCATGTTAAGAAGATAGCCATATATATCTGATGAGTAAAGAAATTTTAGAAATTTCGCGAGACCTGAATGGTGTGTCGAGAGACCCTGTAGGCGGAGGCTTGAACACGACTGATGAAAAAGAAAACCCAGTCAGAAAGGTTAATGAAAAGTCATATGACACTCAAGGGAATGTGCTATCGCGATGGAAGTAAACGTGAAGAGCAAAAAGTATGGATGCCAAGTCTAACTGCGACATGTTTTAAATGTCGCTATTGTAGTGGTGAAAGAGCGTATCTGCGCTGTAAGCCGGCGGCAAAGTAGCGTTAGAATCCTTATCATTTGCCAGTCCCGCCAGCATCTCGGAACACACTCGGTGAGATAGCGCCTGCCACAGCAAGATTCAAGAACTACGGTGACGGCGGCTGAAAGCGCAGATTCGCCTGTCGAGAGTCAATGCAATGGACTTTGGAGAAGATGGATTTCGCCTTTGGATCATATCACGCAATTGGATAAGAGACCTTTGCGACTTTTTCTTTACCGTGCACCTGGAAACTTCCTGACCAGCGGGACATATGACGTCGACGTATTCACATGATCGTACAATGTTTCTGTTGAATTTGGTGCAATACACAATGATTAGGATCACCGCAAAAGTTTCTATGAAAGCGACGAGTCTCCCACGAACGAAAACATATCAAACTAAATTTGATAATTAGGTTAGCCAGCACTTCAACATGACAGCGTCACAGACTCGTGTGAGCTGTGGTACTTGGGTGCAGTAAAAAATAATGAGTTACGGCACGTTGCGAATAAACATTTAATGAATCGGAAGCCATGATTTAAAATCTTTGCTACTGTGTGGTGCCATTTCTGAGAATACGGAGAACATTGTGGGGTCATCGAATGCGTTTTTTTGTATCATTTGCTCAAACTGTCACGTACAGAGCGCGAATACGTAATTTGTTACACCGAAGAAATTAAGCGGAGATAAAGGGCATCATTGAAACGTCAATTAAAGTCGAAAGAGAAGATTCAGGGCGACTAAGCCGAAATGGCACGATACAATTGTGCAGGTAGCAGGTAATTTATTTCACAGGTAGCCCTGAGACTGAACGAATCGTGTTGGCAATTCAGTGAGAACGGTGGCTAATGTTCCTTGTCGACATCCAATGCGCAAAATCCCCCATTTTTATTGCCACGGCACACCAGGACCCGCGCTCTACCATCAATCAAATAATGGCGTCAAACACTGAAATCTGATTTCTCCGGAGGCGAAGACACGGTGACACAAGAAGGATGTATGCAAAGTGCAAGATTTCAGGCCGCAACCTGTACAGCGACCAAGAGTGATTGTTTTTGCATGGAACGTTAGGAAAAGTCTCATTGTGTTCGACGTGCTATGCGATTGAAAGAAACAGGTCAGGTCATGTTACATGCCTAAACTGAACGAAAGAAACGTTTACTTTTGTAAGTGCGCATTTTGATAAACATTAAAAAAGTATTTAAGCCAGATTACCTATCCAAATTGTTATTTCTGGTGTCCATTAAATTATCGGTGCAAAAGAATATGCCTCGCAATCTTCGTAACTTACCTACAAAAGCCGATATCAGGGCAGTTATTTTATTTTTGTGGCATGGCATGTACGGTGCTATGCACTTGTTTCTGTAACGCGCATGGATTCTAGCATTTGTCTCAGCTAACTGAATGTGCCTATAGTGGTCATGTTAGGACTCACACATACATCCATTATACATAACGATCCTCCATGGTGTATATATGGTGTCTCTATCGTGTCTCCACATCAGGGGCGTAGCCAGAAATTTTTTTCGGGGGGGGGGGGGGGCACCTCCTTGAAATGGCCATTTTTCGCTATGTATGCCAAGGCGCAAAAAATTTCGGGGGGGGGGGGGGGGGGGGCACGTGCCCGGTGTGCCACCCCCTGGCTACGCCACTGCTCTACATGTACACCTTGTGCAGGCCCCCCAGAAAACTGAAAACTCTCACATTATTTTTGTGACTGCAGAAAAATAATTAACTTCTCGGTTTACGACACACGCCTTGGAGAGGGAATCTGGGTCATTCCTATACCCTGCAGTTCCCTACCGTATGACTACCTCTAAGCAAACTGGTGTTTCGGCATCCAGCCAAGCATTCTAGCAAAAATAATAAATCCTTGTCGTTTCGTAAAGGTAGGAGTTACTAAGTCGTTATCTGTCGATATTCCTCAGCAATAAGGGCAAATTATAGAAAACAAAGCAGAATATGATTGCAGAAATGTTTAAGGTTATCATATTTTTTGCGGCCGTCCAAGTTTGCAGTGTTCTAAGGGTATGCAGTATAAACTCATTCTTTTGAAGAGGCCACTTAATTGTCTAATTTATGTACCGCTGCAGATCTGCCACAACTAGTGGCTACAACACCCTGTTTTATAAAAACTCTAAGAAACAGTTCGAGTTCTCTCACTATTGGCGAATACTGAGTAGTGTACCTGCTGCTTACACCATATACAAAGTGATCCAGCTAAATCTAGCCAGATTTTAAAAAATATGCCGACGAAAAATATGCAGAGTTTAAAAATAAGCCTTGCCATTTTTTGTGCTCTCCATAAATGCATAATAAGGCACGTTTAATTAAGGAACTTTTTCAAGCTTCGAAGTTGGGCAAAATATTACAAAGAGAAAGTCGTAGACCGGTTTACAAAACGTCTGACTAGACTGTTTCTTACTTTCTATTACGTACTAGACTTTTTTCTTTAGTCCTACAGACGCCCGCAAAATAAAAAAAAAGGCCACGCCACGTTACATGCCCGCTCACGCACCCATGCGCGCCTTAATCCTAGTTATCCCTATCATTCCCAGTAAAAACGATAAGCTTCACTCGCAGCGCTTCACAACAGCGATAAACAGACGTAGCGCTTCTAGCTTTTGTTGCCGCTAGGAAAACGTGCTTTCTGGCGCAGCCACCGTCATCATCGATCCGCAGTCAGGGTAGCACACCCGGCCAAATGATATGGTCGTTTGCTTGGAGAACGTTAGTGGCCGCTGCAATCACAGCGCGCAAGCGGGCATATAGCGTAGAATTTCTTTACCACGACAGTATTGCATTTACCAACGTCATTTCCGTCACGGAAGTAACACCGAGAAAATGCGCACGAACAAGGACGCTTTATATATCTTACCCCTTCCTCCGATGGGAAGGTCGATTGGCGAGAATGGAGTCACAGTATAGGAGTGGGGAAGGGAAGTAGTGCGTAGCCTCCGCGATTAGACCTGGTAACGCGCCGTTGCTCAGGCCATTCCACTCGCACGGGGAGAGCGTAATCAGGACAATCGGCGTGACAGCGAAAAAAAAAGCGTCGCTTACTCCACGCAGAACTTGGGCTAAGGTCACGATCCAGCGGCATGTTAAAAAGTTACAAACAATAAATCACACCAATAGGGGGGTTAGAGGGAAATAGGGCGCGCGTTGTGTTTCCCCTCTATCCAGGCCCTGGATTCTCACAGGGCGAGCATAAGAGGGGATCACGGTATTACAGGCAGGCGAGAGTCACATAGCTATTTGTAATATGGATATATGTTATGAACGAGCTTTGGGCTAAGGTCACCACCATGGATCAGTCGGTAACGGTGCCTTGCCGGAGATAATGACGCCGGCCACGAGTAGTGCATGACCTCCGAGGTTAGCCGGCAGCCGGCGGCGCACCGTGCAGCCGGCTAATCTCGGAGGCCACGAGTAGTGCATCATGACAATAATCAGTGCCGACAGGGAGCGCTTCGGTAGTCTTAGCGCATTATTGTACGAAACTGTACAGTGGATGCAACCGCAACGCCTTCCACTATTCGCGGCTCAATTTACAACTCAGCTTGTCACTTTCATGAGACGCTTTGTGGTACATGAGTGAGCGCAGACGCATGCTTAACCTATTACTGAAGGAGGGAGGGGGAGGGAGGCGCACTCCTTGGCATTTCTCTCGTCAAACGACTCTTTGAATTAGTTCATATCGAGTGTCAATGTTTATTATGTACTTGACAATGCCATTTTTTTGCGGTATTCGTCATATGCTGGTTCCAGTTGTAGGTTATCAATTCCAGGTACCGCAACGGTTGAATCATGGTCATTTATCAGGGTAAGCCATGATTGGTCGTCGGGATGGAGATGTGCCACTATGGGCGTCACCGTGGGTGCACACATGTCAAACGGTGATATAGCTGCCGAACACCCATACACATTGTGCAAGCTCTCATATACACAGCAGTGTGCAATAAACGATAAACTACTCCTGCGAAGACACGGTTCACTTTTGTGTCTTACGGACTCCTATGACGGACGGATCAAGGCATGGTTTGTGTGTGTGTGTGTGTGTGTGTGTGTGTGCGTGCGCGTGTGTGTGTGTGTGTGTGTGTGTGTGTGTGTGTGTGTGTGTGTGTGTGTGTGTGTGTGTGTGTGTGTGTGTGTGTGTGTGTGTGTGTGTGTGTGTCCGCACGTGTGTGTGGTTCGCGGGTATCTGTAGTAATCAGAAAATCACCAATACTTAATAGATCGATTGTAAAATACTGCCTAACCGAATTTTCGCAAACTAATCTACAACTTCTTTGCAATTTTTCGCCCAGCTTTGTTGCTCCAAAAGGTACTTAACAAAATATGCGTAATTATGGAATAGAGCATCACACAAAAAATAGTGCGATTGACACCATGCAGTAGTCCGGAACATATATGTTGCGCCGTCAAAGAGTGCATCGGCACGTTTTTGAACACTGGCTAGAGATAGCTGGGTGACCCCGTATATCTGGCTAACGCAGCAGCGTAGGTTAGTTCTTGACTTGTAATCATGCTTATTCCATATTCGATTTGACCGCCCACCATCTCACTTCAGTTTGCGCTCCTCACAAAGGAAGTAAAGTTCTGCCACACATATTTGCTCGTACTCTGAAGCCACAATTCATCATTTTACTAAAACCGCTTTTGCACTTTTCAATTATTCAACAATCTTCGAACTGCGGAGTTCGAGTGCCCATGGCCTATACAGGCGCGTAGAAACACAACTCTGTAGTATTCTACACGTCAGGACCTCACGCCTCCCTCCTTCCTATTGTAGTTCACAGAAGCGTGTCCCTGCATCTTCAGTCATCGTATTCAGCGAAACGGCCAGTGTTGCTGCACATTCCTCAACTCTGAATTTTCTTTAAAAGATGCCGCTACCCGCTTCCTTTACCTCTGCATTGGGTTCTTCCTATACAGCGTATGTGTGGCTATTCGCATTCCGCATAGCTTCTGCTGCTGTTCAAAACGTCACAGCTATGTGCGTTTCACCACTGAACACAAGCAACGAATGCAACTCGCATGCCCTTCTTTGGGCCCAAGTTCTTTGCTCTTGTTTCGTGTTTTTTTGTAGTAACGTGTTCGGTATCTCCGGCAGAATAGAGCACTCGAAAGCAGCGATGCTTCGTTTTGATTTATTGCGCGCTCATGCATTGATCTCTTTATACTTCATTTTTTTCCAAATCTTTGAAAGTTATTTTTTTTATTTATTGAGTAAAGCTTTTCCTGGACTTACCGATTGCATTCATCACGGTTTGAATGCCCGCATAAGTTTTTTGTAGCGTTGTCGTTTCTTGGAAGTTCGGCAGTTTGTTTTTGGCATTTTTGCGCTCTTCTAGCCGTCTTTCTGGAGACTCGACGATGCAGATGTATGACACATAACTATTCTAAAAAGCAGAAATATCACATCATGGCGCTGGGCCCTTATGAAGCTCATTGTTGGCTCTGTCCTAATTACGACGACTGCTGGATTGAATATGATGGGCTTTCTCGTCTGTGCCTATTTAGGATGAAGTTTCAAAAGGCATGACGCAAGAGCTTGCTCTAAATCAGTGTTTCCATGATATACTATTGTCACAAATAAATTGGACGTTTAGGATGTTATCGGTAAACAATAAATAAATGAACACTTCGTTTCGTTTTTCTTTCGTACCGGTTAAAAAAGAAATTTTCGAAAGAACCTGGAGAACATGAAATGACAGAACTTTGAGCATTCTCTGAAAGCTTGCGTGATCATTATTCGGATGAGTGTTCGATCCCTTCGGTACAGAAATCATTCACCGATTATGACAGCTAGCACTGGTTTCGATATATATTCCTTTTTTTTTTTAGGTGGAGCTTATCACGCGAGCTTACAACGAATTCTCAGACTCTAGAGACAGTTGCTTACAGTTAAGCAAGTAATGATAACATAGGTTTCCCGTCTCGAAGGTCTCGTTTAGCGTTCACTGTTTTATGGCGAACTAAAGATAGATGCTTACTAGCGCAATGAGTATACCGTACCGATACCTTACACAGTACTCTGTGATGCAGTATTATCGAGGTTGCCAAAGCACGAAGCAAAAAAGATAAAAGAACATTGATGCATTGGGGAGTTCGTGCAGTGTCTATACGTAGGTTCCTCTTGGAGGTGGCCTGACTGGAGGGCATAGAGCTTCACTAATGACCTCGCCAAGGATGGCCAGGTCAATTGCTAGGCTTTTGCTGTGTTCAATACCAGAAGCAGCCAAGAGTCATTATAATGTGATGCTTTGTTCGTGTGGACAATTCACATACGCGAGAGCTTTTCCAACCGCGTCGGCAAATTGGTCGTCAGTGTGCGTGTAGTCGTGATGATCATTTGTGAGGAACCACTTTAATTTTAAGCAGTCAGATGTCGCGAATCTTTCTCCCCGCTATTACCGCGCCTATGCTACTCAAGGAATGTCGTGGTCCTCCTTGATTTTTGTCGTATATTGTAACAAGAATGTGTTGCTTAATATTAAAATTCCGGAGTATTCTACGCATTGTGGCAAATCAATCTTATACAAAGCAGTCAACGAGGAGCTGTATTTGCGAAATTGTTTTGATTCCAGCCAAGTGTTAGGTGGTGGGTAAACTTTGCATAAGCTAAGTGGTTGCGTCTATTGCGGGGGGTTTTGCAGGCCCGCCAAGTTTGTCACGCCCATAGGGTAGTTTATAACGGGGAAGGCCAGCAATAAGCTCTTATCCACCTGCCCTCCCAAATGATCTAGGGTAAGGTGGGGCAAAATGAGACAAAAATTTAAAAATAGCTAATATTTATTTTTATTTCACTCTTTACCCTTAAACGACAATGCAGAAACTTTCCTTTGGGTACAAGGTATGTGAAGTGACTGTATGACGAAGCTAAATGGCAAATAATAATACTAATTAACAACCACTGGTAATAATTTATAATGAATTGTAATTTATTTCTTTTTTCTGTAATCGGATTATGCTTGTTCATTAGCGTAATGTTCAAATAACGCTCTTTTTATCTCTATGCTTTTAGTTATGAAGGTTCTCGCAATGTGGAAAAAACGTTACTTAAGCGATGCGATAAAAGCTTACCAAGCGAATAGAAACTGGTATTCTTGGGTTATTGCTGAAGCGCACTGAACAAATGAAACTGAAAAGCTGGTTATAAAAGAAGACAACGTCACTTCTCTCAAACAAGACCGTTTTCCTGAATAGTATAATATATGTGTATGCGGCGGCCATGGCAGACTACATTCGCAGTGTCGCTCGGGACAAACTGGCTCCTAACTCGTTTAGTGTCTAAGAAGAAAGAGCCTCCTGGCGAATGTACGCTATCCATGTACATCTACTCCGGTTGAGCCAACTGAGCCGGAAAGTCGCGTTCTGCGCGGAAGCTTGTATGCACCAGCGGATGAATAATAGTAAGGGCGTTTCTTTCTACCCACTCATTGCATCAACTCTAGAAGACAAAGACGCCATGAATACAGATGTCTTTCGCATGGAAAACTCTAGGATGCCCTGGTATGTATGAAAAAAAAATTACGCAGCACAATGACTGAAACAATAATAAATATTTCAACTACAGGAAAGCTTCGCGAATAGGAAGTGCTTCGTTTGAGCAATAACACTGCTAAGCTTTAGTGGATATATCTCTTAAATTTTCACTATGCAGGGGCCACAAAATCTTGTTCAGCTGCAGTAATTTTCTGCAGTGCTTGCCGCTCCAACTTGAACAGCATAGCGTTTGCGCTCATACATTCTGAAAGGTAGCAAATTTCACAATCTTGTCATCCGCGACCTCACGATTAAGAATATTGCGAGGAACGATATGACTCATCGGGAGTCCATCCGTTAATCTGCTCAGAAGCCGAGCACTATTTATATTTATATCACCAGTGGAAAAAAAATAAGGCATTCGGCAAGTATTGAAAGTCTGGAAATTTTGACGTGCACTGAACGTTCGTGTCTGCGTGTGCAAAAAATTAATTTTGAATGTGACACATAAAGCGAAATCGTAGGCAGGAAAGAACTGAAGCTGACGAATGCGACCGGTTACACAGAGGTTTGACACTCGCCTTCGATAAGAGCCTGCATGGTTTGCAGTGACAACTGGTCAGTGTGAACGAAGAAAAGGTCGTCACAACTACCAACTCTTCAATACGTATAGCAATTGCTTTTAATGGGGAGAATATGGGAACCATAATATGGCAGTTACTATACGTGATACAAACGGCGAACACTCCTGCTATGTTTGATACGTGCAATTGAATTCGTCCAAGATGGCGAGGAAGGTGTTAATAAAATGAAAGGTAATGAAGCATGAATTCTTGGGAACTTCACCGCATGTATCTCCACCTTACGACAAGAAAGCATTGGTCGGCAATAATGTGGAGCACATACAGACTCAGTCAAGAAGCACATCTAATGGTTACGGCTCAATCGGACTCAGACTCACCAATATTTTCCACGACCAGACTGACTCGGACTCCGACTAACAAAAATTTTAATCAGCTGGACTGAATCAGACCCAAACGCATGACTGGGTATGAGTCTCAGTCATTGGTCGGCTAACTCACTCATATGTCGACTCACCAGACTCACTCAGACTCAGATCGAGCCGTGAGTATGAGTCTGAGTGAGTTCGGGAGAGTAATCTTTTGGTGAGCTTGTGTCCAAGTGAGTTTCGCTGAGAAAACATTTAGTGGGCACCACGGGCAGTGAGCACCACGGGCAAAATGTATTTCTTAAGTGCGTCTGAGTGAGCTCTACATTTTTTGTCCACTTATGGCCTCAGTAAGTGTTAGTGAGGCGACTGTTCTAGCTGTTAACGTATAATTAGCTTTTTTGACAAAGGCGTCAATGCTCGTTAGCCCCGATATCTCCCATAATCTGTGCACTACATGGCACCTTTGAATGCCTGGCTGGCCTGAGCCCAGGCCGGCACCCTTGCAGGTGCTTTTTTGAATGAAGTTTATTTTTTCCTTCCGTCCGCATCTTCAAATAAGAGTTATCAGTGGTCCCAGTATATTAGGGACATTTTTATTGAAATGCACAAGTCACACGAAGTATTTTTACGGCGAAGCTGTTTAAGCCAGCCGTAATTTGTGTGTGCGGCCTATCACAAAACTGTCACAATCATAAACAGCTATGTGCCACAGGAATTGGATAAATCCCACTACTCAAACCGGTTCACTAAAAATGAAGAAGGCAACAGTTAGCCCAACAAATTATGAACGGGTATGTGCCACAGAAACTGGGCAAATCCCTCTACTCACCTCTGGTCTACTCAAACAGAAGAAGGAAACAGTTAGCCCCACAAAAGGCTGCGAAGCGACAGCGGTGAGCCTAAGACCCCGAGTACATACAACGAGATATTACTAGGGACCGGAGAAGGCGACTCGTGAGAAGAGCCTTATATGATGGAAATGGAAAGCCTACGCCAACGACGACGTGCCCGTAGGCTTAGGAGAGGCGCGAAAGCTTCGTTTCAGCGCGAGTCTGTGGTGTTGGGACATCCGTGGCGTGTCTGTGACTGCCTGTGGTTTAACTTGAGCCCCTCTGCGCTGAGAATAAACGTGGAATCAAATTAGCATCATCTTGCTAAAGCCTAGCAATTACCTAGAAACGACCCAGAAAAAAACCTGCATCGCTTAGCTAAGTGACTTAGTCACTTCTAAGTCACTTAGCTAAGCCCTAGAAACAACCTAAAAGGTCAAGGCAACACCCCCCCTCCCCCCTACGTAACTCACGCGTCTGATGAATAAAAAAATGCCCCCACCTCCCCGAAGGGAATCGTGAGGAAATTCGAATGTATTTCACGCGCGCTTCACTCCATTTATATATGGTGGTTGTGGTTCGAAGAAGGAAAAAGGCGCCTAATTTCTGCAGCCCGGTCGGGAGCACGGCGCAGCGCCTGTTCTTTTTTTTTTGCTCTTTTTGATTTTTAACTTTTTTTGCTTTTTTTTTATATATATATATATATATATATATATATATATATATATATATATATATATATATATATATATATATATATATATATATATATATATATATATGCGAGCGAGCGAACCGGAGAGTGGGGTGCAGGGAGGAGAGAGAGTGAACGACGAGAGAAGGAGCGGCGAAGCACTGCACCTACCCTCTCCTAAACTCTCTTCACACACGCGGGAGCTCCGCCGAGCTCCCGCGATGCGAGCGCCCTCACACACCAGAGCGCGCTCCTCCTCTCCACTCACTCTCCGCTACTCCGCCCGCACCACCTGCTCCGGTTGCTACGGGCGAGGATGAGCGCGCGTGGCCGCAGCTGTTGCTATGGGAGAGGGAGTGAGAGCGGAGATATGCGGACACCGACGGACACCTTACATAGCCCGACTAAGAAATGCTTTCGCATTTAAAAAAATTGAAGGACACTTTGGAATTCCAAAGTGTGTTCAGTGAATACCTGTGCCCTTTGAGACGGGGCCGGTCAGACTGAAACGTAGTGCGCGTGTCTCGCTTCTTGCATGAATGAGGTTGGACACGCTGGCCACAGCAACGCTACGCAAGCAAAGCGCGAGTGCTGTAGCGTCTGACGCGACGTGCGACAGACGCGACCGGCGGCCACCTGGCACCGTGGCAGGGCACGGGCGGAGGGATGGACGTGAGCATGAGACATAAAAGGCTTTCGCCTTAATATGTAGCTGGCGTATGAACGCTATTGTGTTCAAATATATACGAGTAGACGTGTCTATTAACGTGAGCGGACATAAGCCTGGTAGTATGAAGTTGAGTAGATAAGACCATATGTAGGCAAAAAATGTGGGGCTCACTCCGGGTCACTGAAGAATTTTATTTTGCGCTATGGCTCCCTCCGACTCAGGCTCACACACAAAAAAAAAAATTCCACAACCGGGCTCACAATTCTTAAACTCATAAAACTTTTTTTCAACCGAACTCACTCGCACTCCAACTCACCAAAATAGTACTCACCGGGACTCACTCCAGACCCAGACTCACGGTTCGATCTGAGTCTGAGTGAGTTTGACGACGTCTGCAAGAGAGAAAGGTA
Source organism: Rhipicephalus appendiculatus (assembly GCA_030522465.1). Lineage (NCBI taxonomy): Eukaryota > Metazoa > Arthropoda > Arachnida > Ixodida > Ixodidae > Rhipicephalus > Rhipicephalus appendiculatus. The sequence continues at coordinate 51,406 of JALIZH010012347.1, read as the reverse complement.
CATATTACAATAAAGGGATATTTTGGCTGGCAGCAGCAAAGGGGCTCGATACGTAAAGCAGACACAATTTGATTACATTGCGAGCGTTATTGAAACAAAATCCCTGGAAGTGTTAATGCCCCAATTGCTGCTCAGCGGAAATTAAACGCAATTTTACCCAGAAAATATCTGGCCGCCAAACACAGCTAGCACCAGCGCTATTTGTTTAAACACCAATTTACAAGTTTGAATTGTGAATCATTCATTGACAAGCAAAGCGTTCAACTGACCGTTGGTCAATAACGGTGACTTTTCCGACAGCCTAGCATATAGACACGAGAGCAAGAGCGCCTCTTGCTCTTGAGCATTTAGGGCAAGAGCGCCTCATGATGGTTGAAAAACACACATGGTTCCTTGTGCATTCGCCCAAGACGGCTCGAGGAAGAAGCCATCTAATCTTTTTTCTTTGTCTATTGTATTGATCCTCACCTTCCAACCCTCGAATGCTTCCTCCACATGATGCCGTTTTGCACTGCCTCTGGAATTGGAGGCATTGCAATCTTTGTGTACCTCCCTGCATCCGGGATCGGCCCATATTCAATGGAACGAGGTAGTCGCGTGGTGACGTCATGTTGACCTCAGAAAATTTTGCAACCTGTGACGTTATTAATGGGCGCTGTAAACAAGCACATTCAAGTCCATGGCTTTTGTTGCGCCGACGGTCACAGACTCATTACATTGAGTTTCATGTGACTTCTGACCAACTTTTCATTCGTGCTGAAGTCTACAAGTTGTGAAGTGTTGCCAGGCTTCCGCAAATCTAGCATAGTCTCTTCACTTGTGAACATATAAGGCTTTTGCTTTATTGGAAGATTCTTTTGTACGAAGCCCCTCAACGTGGAAGAACCGAAAGATGTCGGCCATAATGACCTTAATGAAAACTATGGTAGCAAACATCACAGAATGTTGCAAATACAAAAACACTGCATTAATCATTAAGCGCGGCCTAATGTATAACTTACTTTGGGATATATGAAGTCGACCACTATGACTGCCGACCATTTTATTCTTAAGTTATCATAGGAAAACGAACCTCAGATAAAAAAAATCACAAGCGTCTTTCTATATTTCCGACCTGCAATTCTCGGATAACACCCAAAAGTGCAGTGAGCTCTCCTTTGCCTTCCTCGACATGAAGGATAACTGCGTTGAAAAAGTGAACGGTCCTTCACTCAACAACTCTTGAAGCGAACAAAAAAAAAGGGGGGGGGGCAGCAGAGGCGGAACATGGGACACCGCAAGCTTCTATCTTGTTCAGGCTGTGATAGACCGCAACGCAACCTCTTATTTTTGCGTTGCATTTTTTTCCAGTTGAGCAAGTAAAAAAGGCGGATAGTTTCTTGCGGATATTAAGCAAGATCTCTTGGCTAAAGTTTGAAACACGGCGAGCCATCTCTAACAAAGCATGTAAAGTTAGTATGCTTAAGCATTGCAACAGAGTGCAGTCTGAAATTGCGCAGCACTGAGAGGTGCCGTAAAAATATCCCTGCCTTCCAGCGAAAGCTATTAAGGGTGCTGCTCAAAAAACACTTGAGTGCATCTGGAGTAAAAGTGGGAATGGTGTGCAGGATGTGAGATGTTGCTTTCCGTCGAGAACTTTCGTAAGTCCCTGTCTGCTGCTGTTTGCTTTCGCAATTCACCCTTCATTAGTTACTAATGTGAATATTCTTTCTTATTGACATCCTGTGAAGTTTTGAATTATGGCTTCTTTCCAGTTATGTATAATTGTCACCTTCGCTTCCAGTGTTAATATCGACGGCGGCGAACCATGTTTTTTTACGTTTTCAGCCTATTTTCTTCATGCTTAAATGCAGTACGCACGGAGAGGAGAGAATAAAGAGACGAAGCAAACAGGACTAGCGCTTACTCTCAACTGAAATTCTTGTTGTAAGGAGAACAGTATAAATATCTATGATTGCCACATTCATTTCGACAAAAAAAGACTCCGGAAAAAAATAAAGTATAAAAAAAGAAACAGAAATTAACTGGACAAGTTGCTTTATCTACAGCAGTACTAGAATATTCGAAAATTTCCAATAACAATTCGAATAGTGCTCACATGGTCGCAATACCAAACATTTTTGGAATACTTTTGGAATTATCAGCACTGGCGGAAAAACCCAGGGGAACAAAATATTGGAACATTGAGGGAGAACTATTCTTTTTATTAATATTAGTTTACCAAGATACACGCAGGCCACCCTTTTAAGTGGCTATCGATGCCGTACTAATCACAGATAAAAAATGCTCCTATTAAAAACGCTTGAGTCGCCAAACAACACAAGCGCGCTGCACTTTGCAGATGATGTGCCGGAAAAATAAAAGACATTCGAGTTATTGACCTCCTTTCGAAATCATCAGTCCTGTTGCTGATAGCATTACTGATGGCTAGACTGTGTAACGACTGTTTTATTCGCTCACCTCATTGCAATGTGCGGCGGTCCTGTGTTATAAGGCTAAACTTGGCATATCTCAAGAGCTGAATATATTAAAGGGTTATGGCTGGACGCCTTTTTGGATCTACAAAAGTACTAAGGGTCCACCGCTTCTGTTTCAATACATTTGGGCTATTTCACTCAGGAACCTTCGGGACTGTGTGAAAAATTTAGAAACACGGAATAACGCAAAACCGCTTCACTGGCGAGCACTCGCGATGTTTGCTTCCGAGCTGTCTTTATCATCACCGGATGAGCTGCTCAATTCGCCGTCATCGCTGTCTTCACCTCTAGACACAAGATAAACGTCTGGATCCGAATCATCATCGCTCGAAGAAGATGGCAAAGATGAAAAGCTTCTTTTTTCGCGTTGACGCACCAGCTACGCATGGGTCGCCGCCACCGCACGCCATGTTTTCTTACAAAAAGCGCGCTCCTGCCGCAGAACAAAACTAAATCATGGAGTAAATACTGCCATCTGGTGGATTACACGCAATTTATGCCGTAGACGAGCGCTTCTCGTGCTGAATCCCAGAGGGGAGTACCTATACCGCTAGGACGAGCTCTGCTCGTCCAAAACACTTAAGGGGTTAAACCTAATATTTATTTATTCGTTTTCATACTTGCGCAGTCGTTTTGGATGGTGGCGAATGAAGGCATACATAAAGCTGTAAATATTATATTTCAAAGTGGTTTATTTTTATGCTGAATTTCAATAGAATCAGATGCAGACAAAGATATGTACATAAATATCCGCAGCAAGGATTAGGCGAAGGCCCAAAACATTAGATGACACACAAAAAAAAAATTAAAATGGGAGACCTTAAAGCTTCGCCTTTAAGAGTTGAACGCAATCACGATTCCTGACCCTAGTGCGTGCTTCAAACAATTAGTGCATACTTTCTATGCACCCACTACGTGGTGTTAAGGCAATACACGCAGTAAGGTGTCTACCTTCTGTAATGGGTGGCCGCTTTAAACCACGAAGTTATGATATCCACGTATTGTGACACCCGATGGCAATGTACGCTTGTACCACGCAATATTACTGTGATATTACATGTTACATTGTGACGTATGTATACAGTACGCGTGTGTTTGTGAAGCACGAGTTATTACCGCGATAGCGTTAAAGAGCTCGTTTCGCAGAAATTCCGGCGTCGGCATCGGCGTCGGTGCCGTTGGTTGTGACCGAAAAATCATCATCTTGTCCATGACCGAAAAATCAAGAATGATGAAAATAAAATAAATAATAAAAATTCGAGTGAGGATCGAACCCAGGCCGTCTGCGTGGCAAGCAGGTCTTCTACCACACAGCCATGCCTCAGCTTGCAAATACAGTGGAAATAACTTTCATGCTTTACAAACACACGCGACCTGTATGCAGGCGTCACAATAAAACATGTAATATCGCAGTAATATTACGTGCTACAAGCGCACATTGCCATCGGGCGTCAGAACATGTGAATATCATTATGACATCGTGGTTCAAAGCCGCCCACCCATTACAAAAGGCACACACTTACTGCGCGTATTCCCGCAAGATCACGTAGTGGGTGCATAGCAAGTTCGAAAACATTTTACGCGCATATTGCTCAAGTTTAAAGCATGCCACCCATTACATAGTATGCACTAAGTATGCACTAAACCAAAACTGTAGATTAATGGGGGAGTATTTTTTTAACAATCCCCACTGCGATTGACACCACCATTCGGACGTTTTTCCGGAGTTGGAAGCCGCAAAGAACGAGAAGTTTGACCGAAGTCGTTGGTGATGACGAGGCGGGAGAACTGAGGCGGTTAAAGCCATTTTCGGCAGGAAGTTCTCAAGGTATTTCAAAGACATCCACACTGGCAAATACGATGCTGGTTCACACTTTGTGTGGTCTGGTGAATACCAGGAATAAAAAAGCCATTTTGTTTTTCATTTCAGATCCACTGAGCCCTGATGACGTAATTTGACGCCATGTCTGTAAACACATAAATGCTTGACCCACTGGCTCAACTTTTCGTTTTTGGTCTTCTCAGGTTCCAACTATTTGGAAAATACCTATTAAAAAGTATCCGTGAAAACTGAAATTCCAGGGTTCAAAGGGTTAAAGGGTGCATTGCACCCGCTATTGCAAATACGTGTCGATTAATGTGCCGGCGTTAATAAAACTAACATGGTTGCTCTGTACAGACGTTCGGTAACCTAAGGGTGTGATATATGTTATGCACACTTCCCATGCGCGTCGTACTGATCGATGAAGGTCTACTGCACGGACTTTTTGGAATAACTCAAGGGGAAATTTTCAGACTCACATAAGATGAAGCTGTTCTCCATGCTGATTTGAATGAAGTTCCATATATGAGCACGGAGGCTTGCCAAGTGCACAGGGGAAGCAGAAATAATAACCATCTATCAAGATATCGCACCCATGTCGCTTGTGAAATGCTTTCACAGTTTCCTTAGATATTTTTTTCCACATTGATGTAAGAGTGCACAGAACACAGTCGTTCACCTTGCCTTGTTTACACTTTTCGTACTGGCTCTCGCTATCAGACCGGTCAATGTCTGATAGTGACTCGCCGGTCCGCAGATGAAAAATTGCAAACTAAACTGCCTTCTTGAAAAATCACCTGCTCCTCTTCGCAACGCCACTACTTTTAAACGAGATCCCCCTTTTTTTTATAAATGCAGCGTCATTGTTCTCTACGGCACTGCGGCAATACTCTTTCCTTCTTTCTTATTACAAAGCTTCGTGTAAGAAGAATCTACCTGGATATCAGGTGATTTCCCATGGCGCACCGAAAAATTGACGTGTGCTCGCATGGAAGACAAAGCATCAAGAAGCGGCTTCTTCTGAACCATCAAAGATCGCTCAGGAAGAACACTTCGTTCATCACTTTCTAGCTTCCCGTACCTGAAGGCACTCTACTTAAGGGCAATCCATAATACAGACTTCTAGGTTTTTCTGACAGCTCGACGACCGTTTTTATCTATAAGCAAAATATTTATTTTTATAAGTGGGACTCGGTAATACAAAATAGGAGCCCGCCATGGCACGAAGATGGAAATGACGATGTTGTCCTGTTATCGTTCTTTTGTTTACCGAAGCTTTTTATATTGGGTGCCCCAGTGCACTGTCGAACCAAACATATAACTACAAAAAGCCGAGTGAATATTTTTTGCAAGAACTCATTTGATTCAACTTAGGAAGACATCGCCTTAGAAAGACATCGTCCAGCACCGTCGACGTGCGCATGAGAGATGCGAAAAATCATCGTCACGTAATGACAGTACCATCACAATGTCATAACGACGTCAGAGATTGCCAAAATTTGTGACGTCATCATGACGTTCTGATGGCGTAATAATGTGACGTCACACGATGAAGTAATCGCATGGTATCGTCGCTTGGCCAAAGAAGGGCTGATCCCAGAAGGAGTGGAAAACTACGTTACGTGCACAAAGCCGTTGGAGGTGGCCGAATCAAGATCAACACCTCGACTCAAAAGAAACAGCAGAAAATGGTTTTTGCCTTAGGCGAATTCTTAAGGTATCATGTGATCAAACGCGAAAATTGACCGTCGTCGTCGGAAGCCCACGGCATCGGCGTCAACACGAATGATGAAAAAATTATCATCGCCAAATGATGTCATCACGACGTCATATATCGCCAAAATTAGTTTACTTGGATGTTTTCGCATTGCAATTTATATAAATGAGTTCGTAAAATATTAGAAAAACCAACGCTACTATTACTTGTGCGAAACAAATGACCTACGGCGCTAAGCGGCTGCCACAGGCTACATTTACTACGCATCACCTGGCTTCGATAAAAGTTCGGCCGTTGGCTTCGAACAGAAGCCTAATTACTTCCGTACTGCTCAACCGGCCTGCGATCATTGTATTTGCGAACACTGTGTTCATCAAACCGCGAGCTCGGCCCGTGGTAGAGAGCCGTTCGATCGTTATTTTCAGGATCCACGTGTACTCGCTGCTGTTATCGCGCATAACTTTGTCCGGTCCGGGGGATCTCATTATTCATTTTCCTAACGACAAAAAGGTTCTACCTAAATGTATTCGGATGCACATAACACTTCGTTCATGTACCTCTTTCACTGGTTGCACTTGCCGATTCATTGTTTAATGTTCGCAGTAGAAATCATGCTGTATTGCTGTGACCTTGCGTCCAGCATATAGCAGCTGCACAAGACACGAAGTAAAATTACTTTTTTTTTCTATTTTCAAGCACACCATGATATCTTCGGTAACAAAATTTTGTTCTGTATAAAGGCCTACTTTCATAACAGGCCTAATTGAGAGTTACTAATGGTAGCGAAGCATTCTTTCGGATAACCAATGTCATTAAACGCATTACAGGTGTGACAAGCAGCCGCTAACGAAAATGCATGAACGCGGCTTATGTGAAATAACGACTGCTTTTCTATACGCGGGCATTTCGGGCCTATATAGCCCCCGAGTACGTAAAACACAGAAATGTAGACGTCCTCTAAAGTGTAGTACATGTGTTCGTTTGTCGTTTGCTTCGAGGTCCCTTTATTCACTATATGCTAATGGATTTTTTGCACACTTTGTGTAACATTTTTTTAATCTACATTATGTTGCAATTGCTCACCTATGCTTTAAAATGCTTAAATAAAGCTTCACATGTCCATAGTGTTTTAATAGGCCCGTGAAAGACAGATGTCAATGGTCACGAGCATTAAACATGAGCAGCAAGACATTAAATGGAAAGGCGGATATATCCCACAAAAGTCACCCGTGGTATGTATTCCGCATGGGCCACCTGTGTCGTGTCTTTTCTATGTGGGGGGTATTGTGCGTTTGTGCTGTGACCTTTGCCTCAGGGGTATCTGCCACATGTGACTGATGCATGCTTACGATGCATGTTTATCACGACAATCATTTCATCAACTGCTAAGAGATAGATAGATAGATAGATAGATAGATAGATAGATAGATAGATAGATAGATAGATAGATAGATAGATAGATAGATAGATAGATAGATAGATAGATAGATAGATAGATAGATAGCCTCTTCAGTCACGAATTTAGATGCGCATCTGCAAATGCGTCAAATTCGCATGGCATAATTCCAAGGAACTCAGTATTACATTCCAAGAAAGAAAATGAAGGAATGTGTTGTTTTGTGTGAGTTTTAGTAATTCAAGTAAATGAGCGTGTAAGCTAATTACCTAATTATTCCGCCACCAGTCAGCTTCAGTACTTGCATAAAAAGAATAAACTATTAGGCCCGAAATGCATGTGCAGTTTGTTATTTGGTTGTATTCGTTTGGAGCGGAGAAAAAAAATACTCTTGACGTTGCTCCTGGAACGCGGCACGTCGAACGATCGTCGAACATGGTAGTGTCTCCAGCAAAGTGATCCTCTGGAGCAATACACAGCACTATGAAGTTAAATGAGCACTAGTTCTCCACTCGGGAAGCCTGTAGGAATGTGCACGTTGAGTTTCCGTCCATTTGAAGAAACAGGCGTCGTGTCACGCGCCTCCGAAGTTCGCGTACAGAATTGTGTACGCAGTGACTGAAGGGATAGATAGATAGATAGATAGATAGATAGATAGATAGATAGATAGATAGATAGATAGATAGATAGATAGATAGATAGATAGATAGATAGATAGATAGATAGATAGATAGATAGATAGATAGATAGATAGATAGATAGATAGATAGATAGATAGATAGATAGATAGATAGATAGATACGGTCAATTGGCTCTCCGTAGGTAAAAAACTTATTGGTATTTTAAAAGCAGCCTCGCATCTACGATAGCATCTGCAAATCTCAGATATCGCAGTAGTTGTCGCGTGATCAGATCCGCAAGCGGTGGTTGGTGCAGGTCTATGGCGTAGTCAGCCAATTCTCTACAGGAATAACAGTCACGGGTGGTCAACATGTGAGAGTATTAAAAATGAGTTTCTTGTGTCTTGTAGTAAAGATGAGTGTTTTGTTTCATAAATCTCTCCTTTTTTGCGATCGCTTTCTCTGGTTTAAGAGCACGTATTGAGTACGTGAAACAACTGATCAGTAAATTCATCATCTGCCCGGTTTTGCAAAATGGATGCTTCTATGCCGACTCCTTTTTATGTGATGCGCCAGTATTTATTTTACTTTTTTATTTACAGATACTGCTGTCTCATGTTTGAGACATTGCAGGAGTGGTTACAAGAAATGCACAAAGAAACAACAACAAAGAATGAAAACATCAAATACATAATTGGACACGTGTTTTACAAACTGTGCATGTGGTAGTCGTCTCAAAGAACTGTCAAGATTATCCCACGTGTCAACTGTGCACGGGAAAAAAAGAGTATTAGTCAGGCGGATACGTACACACATAGTATTGATCGATAGCCTTAGTGTAAAGACCGGAAAATTGAACAGATGCGGCGACACCAGCCAGTAGCACTTGTTATCGCAGTTTTCGCATGATGCACCGGGAAACACTTTTTTTAACTAATCTGAACATGCGGCTTTCTAAGATTTCTTTTCCGTTCTTTGTTTTTTCGAGAACGGTTATATCACGATTTTATTCAATAAGTGAGGACGCCGCAATGTAATGGCGGCGTCCTCACTTATTAAATAAAATCCTGCATACAAGAGCATATTATACTTTCAGTCTGAGAGAATGAAGTCAAGCGAGCTTTGCTAAGAATGTCAAGAACATCTGGCAAATGGCAGTTAGCGTCCGCAGCCTTAGAGATAAAACTGCGATGCGTTTATTTTCTATTTTTCACGTATTGGCTCACGACATTTCAAGCTGATTGCCCCCTGAGCCGTTTGGAATTCTGAGCTCTGATTAAGGAAAGCTGAATTCCGAGCTTCTTGAAGCGTTCGCTGACCCTTCCTTCACTGCCGAAGAGAGACAGCTATTTTCCCCGCTCCTGTGCGATAAGCCACAAGTGCTGGACTCTAATTAAGGTTATGCCAGGAAACGGAGCTCCCTGCAGCTCCACTAACAAGATGGGGTGCATTTTATCCTTCAACTATTTTATTTTTCTTGCTTATTTCCCTCGGCTGAATCTGGGCATCACTTACTCTGGCCGAAAATAGTTTCCCGCTGTACAGAAACCTCTCATGAGATGAACGAAAAATGCTCAAGAAAAGCGGCGAATGAAGCCTCTTTGCACTGAAGAGTACATCTGTTAGTATTGCCTTTTTGTTTGGCAATAATGTTATAGTTTAACAGTTTTACACACGTATGATGAAGGACATGAGCTCACGTATTCGATAAGTGGACGTTAAACGTGGCATTTTCAAAAAAAAAAAATAGTGGAATAGCTCTGGTATTCTGGGGAAAGTGAATGACAGTAAAACCTATCGTTTATTTATTTATTTATTTAGAAATACTGCCAATCTCATATCAGATCAAGGTAGGGAAAGGGGGGTTACAGCAGCAAGAACAATAAGCAAATGAAATCAATAACAATCGTTCACAAAGTAACATAAAATGACAACTTCAATCGCAATTTATTGAGTAAATTAATGGTTTAGCTTTCAACTTGTAATGATGTGGCCAAAAAAATAGCAAGATCAGGAAACATAAAATGGAAGACGTGTAGTAAGGAGTAAAAAAAAATTAAAACGGATTCGCACAATTGGTGGTAAGCCCAAAGGAAGTTCGGAGGTGTGGAACCCATCTCATTTTTTTTATTTTGCTGTTTTTGTCTACGTCTATTAGTTTTCTTTTTCTCAATTTTTTTTGTTTGTCATTTATGTCACTGTTTAGTTATATTTCTTTCTTTCTCTCACCACCTATTTCTTTCTCTTTCTCGTTGCTTGTATCTTTTTTCACTTTCTTACCCTTCTTTCTCTCTTTCCATCTCTTGCTCCCTTTCTTCTATCTTTTTCTGTTGTTCTTTTTCTTTGTTTCTCTCTATTTCTCACTGTGTCTATCTCCTTCTCTGTCTTTCTATCTTTCATTTTCCTTTCTCGCTGGTTTTCTCTCTCGTTTGGTACTCTTTTTCTCTCCCATCAGTGTTAATGTATCCCACGCCGGACCAACTTCTTAAAAGTTTTAAATTCAGCGCCGAAATCTGCGTGCATGCCGTCACGAATTTGAAAGTGTATTAAAGACGATAGTCTTTCTTGGGATACTTGAACACAGAAATTTTGGTCTGTCTGTCTGTCTGTCTGTCTGTCTGTCTGTCTGTCTGTCTGTCTGTCTGCCACACTATTCAGCCACCCGGCCAAAGTTTAAGCACTTGCTGAACGCCCAACCATCTTGAACTGGTAGCTGCGTTCATACTTGTGAACATTGTCGATGAAACAGCAAATATTACGCATATCTGAGGCGCAACATCAATAAGTAAGTTTTAGGTGGTGTGTTCCTTTACTAGAAAATACATAGATACGTAATTCTAAAGACCCTAGTGTTTCTTAGGCTGCGCTGAAAGCGCGACGCTATGCACGAAAAAGCCCTCTGCCGACGATATGTTGCTGCCACCAGACAATGGCCCTGGGTTCTGCACAAGCTCATGTTTCCCGACGCCGCTGTCAGATGGGGCCCATATTTCGCGCAGCGCCTCCTCTATTTTATCAATGCCAGCCAGATACTTCCGATTCAACATAGAGGAGGCGCTGTCTGAGGTATTACGGGCGGCCGCGGATGAGACCAGGACTCATGTAGTACGGCCGGCAGAAGACTATCGTCTTTCGACGACATTTGCAGCGGAAGCACGCAGATACGCGGCCATTTTTTTTGTATTTTGGTGACATTGGCTTAACAAAATTTCCTGAAACTTCATATGCTGTCCCTGTCCACCTCAGAGCACAAAGAGCTTCTATTTTGCCGATTAGGAACCACGTAGGTCCTAGTTCACGCCACGAAATTTCTGACGTCATGGTAATTGGTGCGGGAACTTCACGCTAGCGTCACCACCCGCATTCCCTTTTTTGCGCACTGTGTTCCTTACTAAGCGTCCTTTTCACAGCAAGCGTGGGAAGTTAGGCATTGTTATAGAGTAATTTAATAACAGGAAGAAAAAGCGCTTTTCTTTTAATGTCTCTTCAGGATTAAGAATCTCCGTAGTGGGCTAGTACATCTCAAATACATACGCACTTCTGACTTCTACGTTGCTCAAAGCTGATGATTTGTACATGTCATCATTAGTGCAGGAGACAAGAAAAAAGAAATAATTCAAGTATATTTAATTCAGCCATTATTTTTTTGGTCGGAAAGACACGTGCGGCAAAAATAATATTGATATAAAAGATACTGCATGGGCTCCTTTTGTTAAGCGACGTATAGTACATAAACCGGGCCTTTTTCATTTTGTCATTTTGCGCTTCTGCAATTCTCTCGACGCACTTCTGAATCTCCCAGATAATCTCCCAGAGCACTGATACGCTACGCAACGACTGACACGCTAAACATGCACTTAGTCAATATTTGATTCGAAAAAATCTAATCCCAGTACGTACCACTATCAGTAGAGTAATAAGCTCCACCAAAACCTTGTGCACTCAGCTGCTTTTGCAATAGATTCGCATGGGCGCCTGTGCTTTCTAAAGTGCAGCGAACCTGTCATCGGAGACGCATCTCTATAAAAGAACGTCAGTTTGACTCGAGCGGTAACCTGAGGAACTAGATAATCTTTTGTGTGTACAGATATCGCGAAGCTGGGCCCATGATTGATTCGTTTTATTTTAGAACCACTGCTTTTGTAGAGCCTTATTTTTCGATGCGCTCTTCGCAATAGCTGCTTCACGTTGCCTTTTTTTCCCCCCGTATTCGCCCGTCGAATGATTAGCTATTGCGCCAGTCTCTAAAAGCTCGCGATTTCAGGCCTAGAATGGTGAATGGGATACTGGAAAACAAATTGCGTACTTAAAGAGAAACGAGAAATATTACGTTGTTTCCTATTTTTTTATCGCAGACGAACCATAGCTTGCGTAAGTAGTGCACGTGCCTTATTTCCCCACTCGCATTCGGGATTAACAGAAGAGATTATAGGAAGAACTTTGCAGGCAGCAGTAGTGGTTAATGAGTGCACGTTTTGCTCAATCACGTCTCTCCAATGGCGGTCTGTAATCCTGTATGAGGATTTCTGCTTTGATGCATACAGATCTGATGTTTTAGTCATTCATTACGCTTGCTTACATTAGTCGCAGATCCTGGTGTTTTTTTATACCTTTTAATTGTTATTACATTATTATTGTCATCAGCGGACAGTCCCCGTATACCCACTACTGCTCGGTCGAACACCTAGCGGTATACGGGGTATTCCGTAACGTCAACGGCAGGAAACTTCGGTCCTCAAAAAAAAAAAAGAAAAAGAAAACATGCATCGCAGCAATGCAAGGTAGCATAATGAGATCGTCTGCATGCGTGCTGGGGGTGGTTGGAAACGCGCGTGCAAACGGGCACAGCAGTGCGCCGGCAGCATTGACCGACAAAGAACGGCGCATCGACACACGGCCTTCCAATCCTCTGAAAGGCTCTGAGAGGGAGATGCCTATGCTCTGCACCACGTGTAGCGTTTGTTATGAGTCGAGCGTTTTCAAAATTCAACGAATTGTTATAATTGCACCTCCTTCAATTAACACGTACATACTTTCAGCTGTTTGCAGCTAATATAGACACGAGCACCGACTTGATTGGTTGGCCTCGTGATTTTCAAAAGGTTTAGGGAAACAGCTTGGAAGCTAGAGATGTTTCATAGAAATAAAAGGAAATGAAAAACTGGGGGGACCCTTAATCTTAGCCTTTAAGAGTTGAACGCGATAGCGACATCCTGTCCCGAGTGCCTATTTCAACCACTTAGTGCATACTTGCTATGCATCCACTACGTGGTGTTAAGGGAATACGCGCAGTAAGGTGTGTGCCGTTTGTAATGGGTGGCCGGCTTTAAACTACGAAATCTTTATGATTGTCACATATTCTGACGCCCGTGGCAATGTACGCTTGTACCATGGAAAATTTCTTGGATATTACATGTTATATTGCGACGCCTATATAAAGGACACTTGCGTTTGCGAAGCATGAAAGTTATTTACGGTCATCGCCTACACCACATAAAATGACATGGCGCTCTTTGGCCACTCATGGCCCTTGCGCCACAAAACCCCACTAATCATCATCAAGTTATTTACACGGCATTTCCAAGCAGAGGAAGTTATTTTCACTGTATTTGCAAGCAGATGAGTGGCTGTGTGGCAGAACACCTGCTTGCCACGCAGACGGCCCGGGTTCGATACTCACTAGTACCCGGAAATTTTTATTATTTATTTTATTTGCATCTTTCTCGATTTTTCGGTCACGGACAAGATGATGATTTTTCGCTCACAACCAACGACGCCACCGTCGACGCCGACACCGACGCCGGAATTTCTGCAAAACGAGCTCTTAAACGCTATCGCGTTAAAAAACTGACAGAGTCCTTTATGTAAGGATTCGCCCAAGACGACACGATGGCGAAAGCTTCCTTCATTCAATCAGTTTATTATTATTTCTTTTTGATACATATACGAAAAAAAGAAACATTGCAGAGTAGGCAACATTTAAACCTGCTATCATGTCAACTTGATAGTAGAATTGAAGCAACAACCCAAAAGAAGGAAAACTAGAACGAATAAAATAAGAAAAGATAAAAATAATCAGAACCCCTATGGTTCTTTACCTTCACTTCCACCCTCCTTTCGAAAGCTTTGGGTACCTAAGGCGATTTCGCGCTGCCGCCAGGATCGGTGGCAGTGCAAGCTATCTCAGTGTTGGCCCACTCTTGAAAAAGTGACAATCATAAGTGGATGTGATCACGTGATGATGATTTTTAACCCGGGGGCGTTTTATGCAAGGGTCCACCAATACATCAGTGACGTATTTCCGTCACGGAAATGATGTAGAAGAAATGAACGCGATCAAATGACAAAGAAAAATGTTCCATCAAGGGTAGTCGAACCCATGACCTCTCATTCCGCGGCAACAGATACTGGGCACGCTATCCAGTGCACCAAGGTTGTTTTTTCTCTTTTTTTTGGGGGGGGGATTTTTTTACAGAGAAAACGCTGACAAAAGAGTTTCCACGGAATCCACTAGGATTCAGGTTTTTACAGATAAAAAACGAGGACGGGATACCTTTTGACCTAATTATGCTCCTTGGCCTCCGCTGTTTATGGCGGGCAAGAATGGCCGGATTTCACTGCGACCCTGACAGGCGACCTGCACGTGTGCTCTTTCGTGTGAGCATTGTTCAGTACAGATGTGTTCAAACAACGGGACTTTGTTTCTGACTGGCTGGCCAGGCTTTAACCTCTGGTAACCTTAAGGAACTTTAAGAAAAGCCAGTCCCGATTAATTTTTTATTGCTTATCTTGACGTCGTTGTAGTTTTGTGTGTTACTGTAAATGGTGACTGTTGTTGATGTACATGCGACGTTAATGAACCGGTAATAAAGAAAAAAGACCTACTGTGCCACGGTCACATACTCTGGTGGCGTACAAACGTGCCTTTTATGTCTCACACTTTCCTCTTACAGTGCTCTGGGTCGGCGGGGTGGTTTCGCCACCCGGGAACAGTAGATTGAAACAATGCGTCAGTACCATGGCCAGCGCTACTGGCTCCTGCACCACGTCGTTGCTACGCGTTCGTTCCATTGAACGCGTTTTCAATGGGAGAAATAGAATTTTGTCAACGCCTTAAAACACCGCGAGGTGGCGACCTTAGCCCAAGCCTAGACCTTCCTCATAGCAAACGTCCATATTAAAAATAGATCTGCGACGAGCGCCTCCCTCACCTGGCTGTAACGTCACTACCTTAACCCTGAGTGCCTGCTTACGCTTACCGTGAAGAAGTTCGCGGCAGGGCTAGAGGGTAAACACTACGGACTAGGTTACCTATTCAATTATTATCCACGCTAGAATGGGCTCATACCTATAAAAGAAAGTTCTCTCCGAAATGAAACAGGCAGTGTAGGTAAATTGAAGCAGTGTAAACGTAGCCGTAGCATACACCAACAAGCCAGCACCAGGTATAAAAACGCGGCCTAACATTATAGGATGGACGCGTTCTTTTCCCCTTTGTCGCCGAAGAAACTGTGGGATGTATCCGAAATGACCCAGAAAAAAGGATAGACAGTTGGACTAGAGCAGGTGGGTGCAGACTAAAATATGTCACGGGATATGTCGACTGAATTGAAGGTATCGCACATCGGAACACTGACTTCAAAGACGCCAGTCTATGGGACTATATACATCTGCATGTGTCTTCCACGAACGATTTACAGATGCCTTGTAATAGCTGAAACTCTTATCTTCAAAAATTTGTTTCAGAGGTACCGAGTGAAAAAAAAACATTGTAGGCAGCTCTACTCTAAGTGAATGTTTAGGAAGTTCAAGGCACGCCCTGTCCCTCTGTTTCTCTTTTCGCAGCTTTTAGGGGCGAAGCACCTAAGGGTCTCCGCCAGTCGGTGTGTCATGTCGTCGTCACGGTTCATCATAAACGGGTATGCGCCATAAAAGTTTCATAAGTCCCACTACTCGCCACCCGTCCATACCATGCATTTTATGAGTTACAGGTTCGTCGTTACTGCCTAACACATTGTTTGGCTTACCAGCGGTGTCAAATTTCCCGATGAAATTTACCGAGGCACTCAAGTTTCTTATCTAAAACCAGAGACGCAAACGCAGATCCCTACGGTAAAGTCATCTATTTCAAACACCAGTTTTTGAAACATACAGGCAAATTGGTAGGGCTTTACTCGCCACCGATCCACTAAAACTGAAGTAGGCAATGGTCAGCCTAACACAAATAGTCAACGACGTTAGTGGCGCTGAAACACCCTTCCCTACTTGCGGAAGGAAACTGAAACCTGGACATGTGGGGAAGAAGTACCGTAGGGTAAGCTCCCTTCCAACGCAGTTTTCCGAGGACGCTAGTGGAGCAGCAACACCTTTCTCTACATGTCCGGTTTAAGGCTTGATACCCCCAGTGCCTCCTCAAAGAAATCTTTCTCAAAACAATGTGGCGAATTTTCTCGGTCAGGTCTTTCTTCCTCTTTTTCTTCGAATTCCTTTTCAACTTTGTCTTTCATCTTCTTCTTTTCTTCTTCTTATTGTTCATGTTCTTGTGCTGCTTCTCCTTCATCATCATCTTTCTCAGTGTCTCATTGTCCATTAGCAGCGATTTGCTGTGGGAAAAATAGCGGCGCACACTGCGTTCATCGCGCCTCCCCAGGTTTCACGTTCGTGAAACTGAAGCAGCCTTCCCTACATGCTTCACCCCTCCTAAGCTTTCTTTTTCAGTATTTCAGCTAGTTGTGATTACGTCCTTCCTTGGTAAAGCGTATGTGATTTCTGTTGTTTACATCCATCGGGCTCATGCTTATGATAGCTATCTGCTTTGGAGCGCATAAAGGTTCTCTTTTTTCAAAAAGCCGCCTTATTTCAGTAGTTATTACACCGAAATAAATCTTGCGTATTTTCGGAACCTTAAGTTCCTACAACTTACTCATTCGAAATCGCGTCTCATGCACTGAGAGATGCTTCGCTGATGTTTGGAAGCAATTTCGGGGACATATTGAATGCAAGTGGTAAAATTAAAAAAAAATAAAAATTAGCTCTGTGTTCGACACTTATCTGAAGCTAGAAGAACTTGTTTTTGGGCGAGTTGGTGACTAAGTTTGCTGAACATTTTGTACGTGGCGCAAAGCTGGAAACATGAAAATGGGGCGGAGGAAAGAAAGAGACAGAGGAGCGCCAAACTACCAACTGTTTATTGCCATCGCGGCTGAAAAAACAGGTAAACTTCCACGCATGCGCAGTTACGAGGAAAGGTTACTCCAAACATGACATCACGTGAGCAGTTGATTAAAGAAGGACAACTCAGATTGAAAGTGTACAATGGATGTGTCACTGACACAAGCGGACCCGTTTCTTCTAATATGATACGCCTCTAGTAGTTCCCTTGCTGTTTGATCTCTGCTTTTGCCGATAATCCTAGCTTGCGCAAAACGTGGCACACACGAGCATGACTTGACATGCGCAGGAAGGTGCGCACCATCACTCTTACCAATGCTGTTGGCATGCTCCCTGAGGCGGTCGTTGATACACCGTCCCGTTTGTGCGATGTACGTCTTGCCACAACTCATAAACTTCCACGCATGCGTGGAAGTTTACCTGTTTTTTCAGCCGCGATGGCAATAAACAGTTGGTAGTTTGGCGCTCCTCTGTCTCTTTCTTTCCTCCGCCCCATTTTCATGTTTCCAGCTTTGCGCCACGTACAAAATGTTCAGCAAAATTATCTGAAGCCTTCACAGTGCGGCTACACTCCATTCATAACGCAGTCTTCATGCCGCCATTATTTCTGGTAGCCGTAACGGAAGTTGGAATAAAAGAGAACGGAGCTAGTTGGTACGTATTCATGTTAAATAGACAGCGCATGCAAACAAGCGCACAACAGAAAAATCAAGATGCCACAAACGCCTTTTGAACTTATATTTAATGAGTCCAAATTCGAGTGAGCGACTTTACGGTCTATTATCAGCGACTTTCGGGTCCATTGCGAATTTAGGTGGTGTGTTTTTCGCTTCAGCTTTCAACCTATATGCATTACGTATTCTTTCATTAAGATACAGACTATGGGCATGGAGCATAATTAGCATGCGCCAGTTGGTTATGATTACTGCAGCTATCGTAGCTAGAAAAAAAAGTCACAGTTCCGCCACAAGGCGAAGCAATGAATGCGATAGCAACAAATTGTAATATCAAGCGATGAATGACAAGCAGGTCGAAACGTGCAGCGCGCTGCTCACGCACACATGACGCACGAAAACAACACGCACAGGACGAGAGAGAACTAAAAAAGCCGGCAGATCCCATGCACTGTGGGAATCGATGTAATGCGAAGCAGCCAGGAAGGAGCAAATCATCCTTTAAGTAATTTGCATGTCATGTTTTACATGTTAGGACCTGTCATTTGTGTTCGTCATACAGTCACGTCGCGCAATACCAATTTTGGTGCATATCAAGCTAGCGAACTGGGTGCAAGCGCACCATAAGCGTGGCATGTAAATGGCGTTGTAGATGACATGCATGCCAAGATTTTCATGTTACCACCTGCCACTTATGTTCGTTATGCAGTCATGTCATTTAATACCGAATTTGGAGTATATCAAGCTAACGAAACGGTCGCGAGTGTGCCGTGAGCATGGCATGCAAGTCATGCCGCGCATGACATGTCGTGATGTCCATATTATCACTTGTCATTTATGTTCGCCATACAGTCACGTCACTCAATCCCAAATTTGGTGTATATCAAGCCGACGAAACGGCCGCGAGCGCGCCATGAGCGTGGCATGTAAATCATGCTTTTCATGACAAGTTATTCATGATTTTCATGATAGGACGACCCATTTATGTTCGTCATACAGTCATGTTATGCCATACCAAATTTGGTATAAATCCCATTAACGATACGGCCAGGAGAGCACAAAGTCGTAGGCGGCTGGATAGATAGATAGATAGATAGATAGATAGATAGATAGATAGATAGATAGATAGATAGATAGATAGATAGATAGATAGATAGATAGATAGATAGATAGATAGATAGATAGATAGATAGATAGATAGATACGCTTCGACACTTAACGCGCTGCTCAAACAAAAACGACGCACGAAACGTATTCACACGTACAGACGAGCGCGAACTAACAAGTGTCACAGTTGTTACTTCGCTGTGTTTGAAAAGCGTGCTCTTTTCGCAAACGGGGAGACTGCAGCCAGCGATGTGACCTTCGCGCGCCCGGTAACTACAAAGGTATCGTTCCGCCTAAGCCCCATTCTCCGCCACCGCGAGATAAGCGCGCGCGCGCACGGACATCTACCGCCCTCCCCCCCCCCCCTTTTTCGGGTAAAGTGCGCGCCGGAGAGCGCACGTCGCGAGGAACGGGGCAGCTAAGCCCGCCGAGCGCGGCCTTTGCGCCATCTCGCTGGTAATACTGAAAAGTTCCATAGGTCGGTGAACTCACTCATGAGTCGACTCACTCGGACTCAGATTGAGCCGTGAGTCTGAGTCTGAGTGAGTCCGGGTGAGTAATATTTTGGTGAGTTTGAGTCCGAGTGAGTCTGGTTCAAGAACATTTTGGTGAGTGCGAGTCCGAGTGAGTTCGGCTCAGGATAATTTTGGTGAGTCTGAGTCCGAGTGAGTCCAAAGCGCGAGATATATTTCTTGAGTGAGTCTGAGTGAGTTCCACTTTTTTTTGCCGACCAATGGTCCCATCTACTCATCTTCAGCATTACTATCATCCTTACCAGGATTCAAATTTATACTCACATCTACTCACACCTATTTCAAAGCAGTGTCGTTCATACACCATTTCAATATTTATTGATCAGAGACGCTAACTAGGTAAGGATGCGCCTTGACCCTCCCCCCCCCCCCTGCAAACTCTTTCAGGGAAATTCTTGATACTTATGTTGTCATGTCTTTCAAGAAAAATTACCTTACTGGTTTGCAAGCTCTCATACTGGTATTCGAAGGTGCTATATCAAGAGGCGTGAAGATGAGCACCGATTACGTGAGCTATTGGTGCTACAAAGCACTGATACCATGTTCGACAAAGCTAAATCTAGGATAATGGACTCATGAGTCGACTCACTCGGACTCACTCAGACTCAAATCGAGCCGTGAGTCTGAGTCTGAGTGAGTCCGGGTGAGTAATGTTTTGATGAGTTTAAGTCCGAGTGAGCCCGGTGGAAGAAAATTTTCATGAGTGTGAGTCTGAGTGAGTCCAGCTCACGAAAATTTTGGTGAGTCTGAGTCCGAGTGAGCCCTAAGGGCAAAATATATTTCATGGGTGAGTCTTAGTGAGCTCCATTCGTTTTGCCGACAGACATAACACACTATGGTATAATATTGTTTGTCTATTCCCAGATTATAGAATTCTCTATCAACATAATTCAATCCATCAATGAACCAATCAATCAATCAATCATTCAAGATGCTTACTTTATTTGATTAAGCATCGTTTAAAGAGTCTATAAGCAAAAACAATATTTTTTGTTACCTCTATTTGACTGATCCCACTCTATCTATAAAGAATATCTGATTGCTGTTTGCTTTGTTTTTAATACCTAACCTATAGACTGTCTGAGACCGAAGTTAAGGTTGGTTTATTTCAATTCCTTGTCATTTTTAAGTTTATTAATGAAATTTTACTAGGCATGTGTGCATCTCACGCAATTTTTCAACCTTTTCGTTTAACTTTTACGAAGCGTCGCTCACTCAATGCCCCATCGGTGTCTGTACGCTAGATGGCAAACAAACTAAGGATGCTAATTTGATTGACTGAACCGTCGTTCCTCAGGTTGGGCGGGGAAGTTCGGTTCGGAACTTTGCGAGAAGTTTGCATTGTCTGTGCGTCGTTATATCCCATCGTTCTATGCGCCTGAACTCTTATTTAAACTTCCAAGGAGATGATTGTGTGTACATGTACATGCGTGGGCACAGCTCTGTGCACGGCGGGCCGCCACTCCCTCTAATCACCTAAGGGGGGGGGGGGGGGAGGCGAAGTTTCTCCCCTATTTTCCCTGAGTCGTACCGGTTCCGTCATTGTTTCAAGAGCAGGTTTAGGTCCATGCAAGTGTTTGACGATAGCGGCAGCCGTAGGCCCTTGATGCTGCATTCCCAGAACTGTTTACTTCCTATTTTTACTCCCATAAAGCCAGGTACCAGAGGCAGGTCATTGTTAGAAAACTTCATCGCTTCATTTTTATTTTTCCATTCATTGTGAAGAATGTTGTATCTTGAATCCCATGCATGCCAATGTCTACGCGTTCCTTACTTCTGACACTTCTAGGAGCAAAGATGCTATTAAACCGCATCTGAACTCCGTCAATTTTGCCGTGTGAGACGCAGGACGTTTAACGAACACTGTAATTCATAAAAGACATAAACTCTCCGCAAGGACGGTGTGGCTATTTCCGCCTTCGTTGCTACAATGTATGGACAACGTACAGGGGGGTCAATAATTCCCAGGCCACGCTTCCACAGGAATACATGGGATAGTGGCCTGGGAACTTTTGACCAGCCCTGTACTTCGTGGCATGTGCTGTCAGGCTGCACTGCCAGATAATTTAGTACGTAGAAGGCTTTCACAAGTACACACACTTTCGCCCTACGGCTTCTCTCATCAGATCGACGAAAAACAGCGTGAGAAACATAGGCTGTAGAGCTCATTGATTATTTTCTCAGCACATAGCATTCTACGTGCCCTAATGGGTGTGCTTTGGGTGTCGTTGCGGTGTACAATACTTCTTTACAGCCTTATAAGAGTAGCCTATTAGCTTTGGGAAAGTATAAGACCGATATCAGAGTGAGCGTTTTCACCTATGTGACGCTATAAAAGAGCATCTAGTTTCGATTGTTTATTGGTGAGATAGCGCTGCATTAGTAAGCAAGAATGTATTGTAAAAGAAAATACAACACCATATGGCACAAGTGAATACAAATTTATGGTATGACAAAGGACTCTCCTTTGAAGAAGTCTAACCCTTTCAGGCGCAACGTCCACATATGTGGACGCGACTTGTTTTTGCCAGTTCCTCGGACTAGTGGGAAAGAAAGGGCAAGATACATACTGCATAGCAATAATTGAACCTTCTGCATAATCAATGTGTCGTGACTTGACCCCAATGTGCTGCATACGACTGCAGCCGATCACTTTTATGAAGGCACTACGATGTTTGACGGGTCACTGGGCTTGCCACGTTCCAGAACCAACTTCTTAAGTATTATTTTTCTTTGCTCAAAATGAACAGAGCCAAAAAGGAACTGTGTGTGCATATTGAGCCTAAGATTACCTTCTTTTCGTGTAAAAATCGTACTTGAGTGGTTGAAGAATGATGAAATATTTAATTATATGCTAATTAAGATTAATTAGCATAGCTCGCAAAAAACAACAAATTTCTTCATTTTCTTTCTTGGAATGTAATAACGAGTGCCTTAGAATTACGTTGTGAGAAATTTAGAGATTTCCAGACAGTGCATCATAATGCGCGCCTGAAGGGGCTAAAGTGTAAAAAAAATGAATGAGAAGAATGACGGCTTGAGAGGTTAGTAAACTGCAAAAAAGAAAGAACTGGAAACAAGACACATGGGAAAGTGTAATAGTTAGATATAAAATAGTGATGGACACGACGACTTCACTGACTGCTTATAGTTTGAAAGGTGTACAAAGAAGAGTTCGAGACATAAATTAATTAGAACTAGGCACCCGCCAGCTCCCCTCAACTATACGATGATGGTGCGACCAAAAATTGAAGGACACTTTGTACATTCCAAAGTGTGTTCGGCGAAAGCGTGTGGCCATTCCACTGATTATGCCATGTCTTTTTTCTTTTACACTCTCAGTGGGATAACACACAAACCGAATGTGTGAGTGTTTTCTTTTTTATTTTTTTACCGCGAATCGCAGCGAGACGCGAGACTCATCTTCCTCCGTTCGCATGCGTTAGTATTTTCTCGCGCTTTGCGCATCGTGCAAACGCCATCCGCGTTCCAGCTCTTAAATTGACGGACCCTTTGTAAATTCGAAAGTGTATTCCGTGAACGCCTGGGTTCATTGAGACGGCGTCGGTCAGAATGATTGCAAACTCTGGGCACAGCGACGCCACGCAAGCAAAGCGCGAGCGCTATAGAGTCCGACGCGACCGGCGTTCGTTTGCGCATCCCGGCGGCCACCTGGCTCCGTGCCAGAGCTCGGATGGACGGACGGACGGACGGACGGACATGGACGGATGGACAGACGGACGGACGTCGGACGGACACCGGACGGACGTGAGCAGGAGACATTAAAGGCTTTCGCCTTAAAGATTACACCATCTCCTGCTAAAGGGAACCATGTCTAGATGTGAAGCAGCGGGCGCTAACGCTTACACTGGCGGCGGCGTTGACGCTGGCGCTCATCGCAGCGTTGCGCAGGGGAGAAACCTGGGGAGGAGCAAAGCACGCAGTGATAGAGCGGCGTTTCCTACTGGAACATGCCAATCGCTGCTAATGGGCAATGAGAGACAGAAGACTCCTACTGGACACAGAGGCCCGCACTCCGCTTTTAGTTAACGCGCACGCTGCGAATTTTAAATGCGAATGCATTTCATAGTCGGGCTATGTCAGGCATCCGGCGTTGTCCGGCGTTGTCCGGCGTTGTCCAGCGTTGTCCGCGGAGGAGGAGGAGGAGGATAGGTTGGGGAGGTAAGCGCCGGCAGGTGTTAGATGTGAAGCATCTTATGGCGAAGCTCAATCCGGTGGTGGTGGTGGGCGGCGTGACCACCCATACTGCGCATGCGCAAGCCCTTTAAAAAAATATAAATAAAAAACCTCCTCTCTCCCTCTCTCTCCTCTAGGCATCCCTCCACGCGGCAACCACACCCTCACTGCGCATGCGCCTCCCCTCCTCTCTCCCCTCCTACGCTCCCCCCTCTCTCTCCTCTAGGCATCCCTCCCCGCGCTCCCACTGCGCATGCGCGTCCCCCCTCTCTCTCCTCTAATACGCTCCCCCCTCCCTCCTCTAGGCATCCCTGCACACAGCGTCCACACACCCACTGCGCATGCGCGTCCCCCCCCCTCTCTCTCTCCTCTCCTACGCTACCCCTCTCTCTCGCCTCGCGACGCCGACGCAGGCAGCGTCTGCTAGCGAGTTTCTTGGTTGAAAAAACCGACTGCTCGCGCTGCACAACCGTTCACTGTCCATCCCGTATATATGGCAATGGATCTTGACCTCCAAGGTGGTGCCGGTGGGAGATTTCTCCTGTGCGTTGTTGAACAATAAAAATTCGCAGCGTGCGCGTTAACTAAAAGCCGACTGCGGGTCTCTGTGTCCAGTCGGAGTCTTCTGTCTCTTATTGCCCATTAGCAGCGATTGTCATGTTCCAGTAGGAAACACCGCTCCATCGCTGCGTGCTTTACGCATCTCCAGTTTTAAATGCGAATGCATTTCAAGTGCGTGAGGGCGCTCGCATTGCGGGAGCTCGGCGGAGCTATATATGAAAAAAAAAATTTAAAAATTAAAAAAAAGAAAAAAAAAGGAAAAAAGAACAAAAAGAATAAAAAATGAATAAAAAAAGAAGAAAAAACAGGACAAAAGCAAAAAAAAAAAAGCAGGCGCTGCGCCGTGCTCCCGACCGGGCTGCAGAAATTAGGCGCCTTTTCCGTCTTCGAACCACAACCACAGTATATAAATGGAGTGAAGCGCGCGCGAAACGCATTCGCATTTCCTCACGATTCCCTTCGGGGAGGTGGGGGGCATTTTTTTATCGTTCGACAACGCACAGGAGAAATCTCCCACTGGTACCACCTTGGAGGTCAAGATCCATTGCCATATATACGGGGTGGCCAGTGAACGGTTGTGCAGCGCGAGCAGTCGGTTTTTTCAACCAAGAAACTCGCTAGCAGACGCTGCCTAGCAGACGCTGCCTGCGTCACGTCGCGAGGCGAGAGAGGGGGGGGAGCGTAGGAGAGGAGAGACAGGGGGAAGACGCGCATGCGCAGTGGGGGGTGTGGACGCCGCGGGGAGGGATGCCTAGAGGAGAGAGGGGGGAGCGTAGGAGGGGAGAGAGGGAGGGGACGCGCATGCGCAGTGAGGGTGTGGCCTCCACGGGGAGGGGGTGCCTAGAGGAGAGAGAGGTGGAGAGGAGGTTTTTTATTTTTATTTTTGTTTGAATGGGTTTGCGCATGCGCAGTGGGGGGTGTGGATGGACGGGCGCCGGACGGACGGACGGACGGACGGACACCGGACGGACACCGGACGGACGGACACCGGACGGACGTGAGCATGAGACATTAAAGGCTTTCGCCTTAATACATGCAATAAAAACTGCCTGAGGCGCAGCATAGAAAATGCATCAGGACAACTAATGTCACCGAAGAACGATAAACAACTACATCGTCGTATGAAAACGCATAGCACGTCCAGTACACAGCACTGCAAGCGTAAGCTATGCTACAAATACTGAGCGACATTCAGAACAGGATTCTCTCATGCATTCACTTAGACAATGCTGAATAACAATGCACGCGGCAGTGACAAGGTAGAATCCACGACAGCGCGTACGCGTAGCACTCCGTACGAGAGGCAAGAGGGCTAGTGGAGGCTCCTCTGAAGTCTGGCTGCTTCCTCGCATTACCCAGCGCTTCATTTGCTGCATTGTGCCTTGGTAAGTAACAACAGGGTGGCATGGGGAACTGCGCTCTGTAAACACGTTTTCACTTTGTATGTGCAGCGAGAACATCCCTCGATAGCAGTGCGACAGAATAACACCGTGGCCATGGCAGCGCAGAAAAACAATTTGACGCGACTATAGTAATGCTTAGCGCGAATGCAGATGCATGTCACGTCTGGTAAGGCACGGCGCTAACTTGGGAGCGAAACGTGCCACGCCGAACCGAGGTCGAGCAAAACGACGAATTCCTAATGGAGTTCATCAGGAACAAAAACTGAACGTCATTGTCAATTGCTGCGCAGAAGAAAATTTGTCTCGACAAAATCGAGGAAGTACAGGAACACTTAAAAAAGTGCATAGCGCAGTGCAGTTAACGATAATCTAGTCGTACACGCTTAGAAAAGCCTGGAGCCAGATCGACTTAATGAGTTTGGCAGGTTTCGAAACATCACAATATCTTAGCCAAATAATTAGAAGATGGGGACGTCAAGGTAATGATGTACTACAGGATGTTCTAACAAATGAGAATATTTTAAGGCATCCAACATGTTATAAATATAATTAATGATCTTGTTTAGACGAGGAAATGAAAAGTTAGGTGCTCATGGAGGGAACGCTTTCGGGGAAGTTTGGCGCGTTTTGCAGCAAATGCTTATATGCTGCATATTGTTTGAATATCCGAGGGTTAGAATACAGGCACGGAAGTTTATGGTTTCGGTAACAAACAGCCGTTCAACACTCCACATATTTTTAGCATAAATCGCTTCATTTGAATAGGATTGGTACTTGGCCTTAACTAAATTTTTAAACTATGATGTAGACGCGAATGAACTTTCCCTCGACAAGTCTTCTGACGCGACGACTGTAGCCTCACATGAAATACGTACTGATTCATGTGGAAGTCATAAATTTTGCATTATTTTACACTACCAAGTGTGACGTATTCAGTGGTGAACACCCGCTGACGCATCCGAAGTGGTGCTTACCAGTGTCCGGAACCATTCAGAAGCTTCCATGTGACATAAGTTCATTTGAGAGGAACGCGGTGAGGTTCACAAATACCATCTTAAGAATGCTTATTTAAGGCCCACAAAGAATGTTTGTTGTATAAAAACCTCTAGTGACTGCACCACTGAATGCAAATATTCCATTTGTTATGTGGTGTAAACATTGGTTACCACATTCAAAATGATCTAGTCGTGATCTAGCCGAATTGAGTCCGTTCTACAGAGTTGCAACAGTGATCCTCAACGCATTACAGCTGTAACTGAGACGAAAAAGCACGCGAATTACTTTGGCACACTGCTGGTTTTTAAGGCGAAATGTCCGACGCTGATGCGACTCATACAGAGACAGACAAACCGCGGACAACCATGGGCGCAGAGGTGGTCGTAGTGGAAGTCCCGCGAAAAGCAAAACAATTCGGAGGAGTACGGTGAAACATTTTTAGTCGCACAGTGGCACGATACCACGAGATATCTCACGGGTCGGCTGCTAATATACGAGCTTACATTTCTTTCCTCCCTCTTTATGTGTAGTACATGCGCAGACAAGAAGTAACAAAAAAAAAGCAAGTCTGATGTTTCGTGCCACGACAAGCTGGGGTGCTATCCGGTCACGATCTCCTGGGTCCTGAACGTTCGCACTGCGCTCAGAAAATATCCGCTACTTTTCCTGCTTTTCCTGCTTCGACCAGCAGTGCGTCGGGTCACGTGAGGGCTTCATAAACAGGAGCTGGCGACATCGAATAGGATACGCGAATATAGCCCAACAAAACCACGACACCAGAACTTCTGTAACGCGGGACAGGTCTGAAGGCGAACCCCAATACTACAGGAAAATAGAAAAATCTAACGCGTTCTTTTCCGCGCAACATTTTATTTTATTTAGTTCCGCTATGTTTTTCTGATTCCGTCCGGTTTTTGTGTTGTTGTTTATTGTTTTATTTATTATTTTTTTTGTTCAAAGACAGACGCTACTTGTAAGGGGCCCATTGTTAGGGCTCCGCTTAGGACAGCATGTCACGCAAAAGCATACAGCACCCAACGGTTACCTGAATGGCAGCGGCAACACTACAGGCAGAACGCTTTTGTATACGCGAAAAAAAATACATGTAGATGTTTTGATCTTTATCTGAAGACAGCTATACTGTGCTTGTGAAATGCTTGGTTAAGCATCCCGGCATACTTTTGTTATCTTTTGAAATCACATGAAAGATGTAATAACTTGAAAACAGTGTACCTGAAAACATGGTGGGAGCATGTTTTTGCTATCTTTTGAAGTTAATCAAAAGATGGGAATAATTTGAATACAGTGCGCCTGAGGACGTGCAGGCAGCATATTTCTCCTACCTTTTAAAACCACACAAACAATGGAAACAATTTGAAAACAGTGAACCCGCATACACGCCGGCTTGGTCATTCAAGACTGGGCGAGGCGCTTCTCCGTTTTGTGGCGTTTGTGGTGACATCAGGCGACATCGAGCATTTTATTTGGCTGTGCCCGCAGTTTGACAAAGAAAGAACAGAGATGGTACGCAGCTTGCAGAAAGGTTGTCACAAGCACGGGACATTTGAAGATGTCATTTTTCCTGAAGGGCCCACGGCGACGAGGAGCGTGCAACGGATCCTGATGGCTTTCCTGCGAGACACTGGGCTGAGTGACATTTGGTGACGGACCCCTATGATTCAAGAGATGCTCGGGCGGAACAATTGCCGGCCATTTAGGCCAGGCTAACCCCGCCTGTTGCAACATCACAACCACCACCACCACCACCACCGAGGACATTCTGGCGCTTCAATATGGCGCCGCGTGCCAGGTTCTTCACTTCCGATGAACGTAAGAACAGTTACCGCTAAAGTGTAAACAAGTAAGAAACTGTGAAAGCGATGTAATGTGGCAAACCGGGCGGGGTACTACAACTCATGCCAACAAATGGTTTGTTATCATCTGCCAGCGCTACAATGAAACAAATGACAGCATTTTGCCGGAAACCAGACGAAAAATGACAAAGACTCAACAGTTTAAAGAGGTGGTGTTCAGAAAATGCTCGGGCGGGATTAAAATTGTAGACTTTCTTCGCGGACGATCTCGTTGAACTCCTGCCACGAATCCATCCGAACACCTGCAGTATAACGAATTAAAAAAGAATAATAAAAACATACGCGTCTAATACCTGGAGAAGTTCTGTGTTTGAAAGCAATGCGAATAAAAGCGTCAGGAAAACGGGTCCAAGACGGCTAGGAATCGAGATACAAACGGTGAGATAGCCCACTTTGGGCCGTGTTCGATTTCTCCGGGCAGTCTAACCATTTCGAGAACACTTGCCGATAATGAAGTTTGCGTCCAGCATGGCGGCCCATTTTTACTCAACAGAGTATCTTGTAGCAAAAGAAACCGCGCAGCCATTTCTGAGATGCTGCACTTCCGAGATTTATCACGGGAGCCCGCGACATTCTGCAATGTTCTCGTTGGCAATTCACTGAATCCTTCCGCGCTTGATAATTATCCTTTTTATTTTGTTAAGCCTGGATATTCCTAATTTTCTCGAAACATTCTTTTTTGCCATGTCCACTGTGCACTGTAAACGGCTCCTCTCTTCATTTACATTTATATGTACATTGTTGCACTTCAATTTGTTTATTGCATTTATTTCATTGCATTTATTTACACGTGTCATGACGTGATGATGACTTTTTTTAATCACTCGTCCACGATGCCGCGGGACGCTCACCACCGACCGTCAATTTTCCAGTTTGACGATGCATCTAAGCATCTATGAATACCTTGCCCTTATAAATCCGGGCAACGTATTCATAGAAGCGCAGATGGCGAATCGCTGTTGGGTTTCACACTTTTAATTTTTCCTAGTACATGCCGCGCATGGCGATATCGCGGACGCATACACGTGTCCTCCATTCACGGCCTTTACGTGACCTGCGGTAAAGTGTTTGAGGATTTTAATTCTCGCATCGAAGTTCTCTGCACAGATGTCATGCCGATGTGCGCCTATACACGAAGGAGCCTGCTCGTATTTTTTTCGCGGGTTTTTATGACGACAGGCCATATGCGCGGACATTAGGGACGGCCTCATTGTGGTTACCGCTATGCCGTTACCAGCGCAATGCGAGTACGTGCCTGAATTGAAAAGCTACGTATTTAGATGCGACACACGGTCTTCCGATGAGACATTATAGGACGCCTTGTGTTTCCAAACCTGCATCCCAAAAGAAACTTACGACACGTGGTGCAAGTTTTCATTCACTGTACGCGTTTCAACGCACGCACTGCAGTGGCTCACGGGCTATGGATGTTCCTGCTGTAGCGAACAATAACCTGGGTTTGATTCCAGGCAGATGCGGACACGTGCCCGATGGCGGCAGGATATCTTTACAAAATAATGATTTTGTTTCGTGCGCTTGCGAAGCGCTATGCAATTAGACATACGCCATGCGTCATTCTGAAATCAGGCCATGCTGCTTTTATTAGCAGCCTTTGACAATGCGCGATGGTATGATAATCTTAAGCTCCTTTCCTTACCTATGTAAATAAATAAACCGAATTTTCCCTGATGGTGCGGCAAATTTTCAAGTGTTTTTAATCTATTATAACAGAAATTGTTTTAAGCAAAGTTGCACACATGTTGGATAGGAAACACATGCTTGGATAGGCAGTGTAGACTTGCTGCCTATCATAGAAATAGAAAAAAAGACCTTATGTAACTGATGGCTGGCCCAAACAATTTTGCATCTGTGGAACCACGGTTCCACCAAAAAGGCTATAGTTGGTGGAACACGCACGCTGAGGAGTTTGATTACGGGATATTGTATAATAAATAATTAGGACAGAGTCACATTATATAATTTTGATATCAATGGCCTCAGTTCAGGCGGGTAAGCTATTTGTTGCTTCTTACCAAGTTCCAATTCCTTTAAACCGATGCCCAGTCGCGTGAAATTTTTCTTCAGAGAACACAGTGGGCCATTGCGTGCCTGTGATTACCTTTTGTCTCGCTATTGTTACTGCCACATCGCAAAAAAGAAAACCAACCATATTGTGTTATTTTCGTCGTTTTACAGTCTCATTTGTTAACCTTACAACAAGCTTCTAACATTTTTTTTTCACTTATCGAATAAAGAACGCGTCATAATTTCTCGAATATGTATGTGATGTAAGGTCAAGATTTACGTCAAGCCTCATGCCTCGTTTCGTTTTGGTAAATTTTGTAAGGAATGTGGATTTTCTCTTGAGACAGTGTAGTGAAGCACGATAGTTAGCTACGTTTTCCGGGGCAACATAAAACTTTGAATGTGCATTGCAGTCACTTTTGCATGTCAAATGATGTCAAGATATATTAATTTATTTAGGACTTTAGCTTAACTTCACGAACGCTATTCGGCATATTCTTGTTTATGTGTTAATTTATATTTACATTGTACAATAACTATTATAGTTTTAAGAGGGACAGTAATACGACCAGCCTTCTTATCATATGCCATGATAGAGGCATTCAGTGAGTCATTTGATATTACGTTCATTTATGTTAAACACTTGTCAACTGTTCAAAATTCGAAAGTTGTTGTTTTTTCTTATAATTATCTGTAATTGAAGCGCATAAGCAAGTTTCGAAATGCGCCTGGAGTTAAAGAGATGAAGTAAGCCTAAAACACTGGCATGGCAGTACACCTTCCTTATCTCTTACAAGGATTCGACATAAATTAAGTTAATGTGCAGGAGCTGCGGTCTGTTTAACTTCTTCCTCCCCGTTGTGTAAATAATGTGAAAACTTCAACTTGCACCTGAGAACCAAATTTCAGCCTCCACGAATTGCGGTTCGACGGGCCGTAGTACTCTTCAATGCACGTGGTCTCGTACGTGCAGCTTTATTGCCTTTCGTGCATGTCAACCTCGCATAGCAGTTTGTAAGTAAGAACGGTTTAAATGGCTTGCATTACATGCCTGGAGTTTTTTAGGGATGCTGTGCGTTTTCAAAGAACCTTGCGAGTCGCTCGTTTTATAATGAAATTCTCAATGGGGCGAAGGCATTTTATTAGGCCTTTCCGTGGAATGTTGTAACTCTACCGAAGCGCTAGCTGGTATTTACAATAATGTGTACTTTCCAGCATTCTTCAAATCACTTTAGCTCCTGCTCCTTTCAATAGAGTACTGACGTCGATCTTCTCAGGCTCAAATCTTTATCGCCATATAATAATAATAAAAAAACTAAAGCCCTCAAGGCCTTCGAAGAAACATCGCCATGCCTTAAGGCGCTTCAAAAAATTCCTGCTGCATTTCCTTTCCTTTATTTCTGGTTAGCGGTTGGGGGGATAGGGGGTAGGGGGGTGTTTACTTTGCAATCGACAAAATTAATTCTTTGTCTACCCGATGTACTTTGACTTCTAGGCCTCTAAGCATCAATGAACGAATCGTGAAAGGTTAGCGAACCCGGAGGAATATAAATCCAACCGTAATAAGCAAGGACTTACTTTTGAGTGATAGAAAGTGTTGTCTTGTTGGGCAACATCAGACAAAGAGAGAGCGTAAGAAACGAAGGAGTACAAGCTATCGGTGAAACGTGGGAATGCGGATAATTAATGTCTTCTTGCCTCCTACATTGCTTCTAGAAAAAAGGAGAAAACCAAGAGGTGCCTGCAGTGCTGTGCTGAATAGATACACTACACTGAAGTTATATATCTTCATGTTCCCATTCAAGATATTCAATCAATGTTAAACCTATGTCTACGTTGGCAAAAAGTCCAAGGTAGCCGTTACGGTTCCCTGATATGCGCCACCTCCCTCTTATGCATCGTTCGGCCTTGTCTGTGCAACGGACGTTCTCTAAACGAAAAAGAAGGGAAAAAAAGCGGCATTTTTTGTTCTTGTTTCATATCGTGGCGCTTCCTGCTAAAGTTTGCGCGTTATTACTACTTTGTATCTCTCGGTGTATCCAAGCCTGTGGAAAGTTCACTTGTTTAGAAACAAAAACTATAGCGATCGTTCTGCGAAAGCCGAGAGTAAACAGCGAAAGATGAGCGCTATGCGGCTTCTGGCGTGCGAGATATACAGGAAAACACGACGTGCGTGTTTGCAGAAACGATTATGGCGTGGCTGGCACTACAGCATTCGTTGCTGCGGGCATCGAGCCGCCAAGCACCGTCGCAACGACCGAAGCGAAAAACAAAGTAGTAACCACGATGCTATTACGGTTGGGCAGCAAAGTTTGCGTCCGTCATGCTGCACGCCACATTTTGGGCTTCAACTAGAAACAGGAAATATTATTGGCTGTAAAACGTTACGGCGCTGGGCATGTCGGGGAACATTATATATCCCGCTGTGTTCGTGGGACAACAGAACGCTGTGGTTACTCCACCATGCTTGGGAAGATTGCGACATCGCGCTGGTTACTTAAAGCTAGGCCGGCTTGGAAGCTTTCCCATTGTTCGCGCTTATTAAGCTGCTACAGATGAATAAACCTAGTTGTTTGATAAACATAGTTGGTGATAAACCAAGACTATGGACTTCTTGGTTGAGACGACGTTTATTCGGCCCAAGGACTCGGCAGCGAAGAAGCAGCCAGAGGCAGAGCGCGCACACACCCGATGATGATGATAATGATGACACAATGTGTCACTGAGGACAGACAGACAAACCGATGATGATGATTATGATAATGCACAGATAACAAATGCCCAAACTATAGGCCCTAGTGTCAGCTAGGCTCTTGCTGCTATTCTGTAGGCCGCCATGGCTTATGGACTTTTTGCTACGAAAACGTCCCTGTTGGCTGAGAACGACTTGACAACTCCGATTCTTTACCTTGGTGTCCGCATGGCCATGGGCCTGCATACAAAAAGCACGTTAAACCGTGGCCGTGAACTGTTGAACTCCTAGTGAAGAGAAATTATTATACATGTTTATATCCATGTTCATCACATGTACATCCTTAGGCTTTGCTTGTAGGGCTTATTAAATATTTTATTACAGCGAAGTTGTATTCGCTGTAATATATATTCGCCCATTCGTTAGCTACCCAAATGGTTACCCTGTCAACAGCTACGTGCGCAATACAAAGCCACTAGGAAACATGTGCCACAGAAATTTGGTAACATTCACTACTCACCATTGCAAGTGCCTACAATGCAGAACCCGACCGCTCTTAGATATTACTTTTTCTTTTCAGCTGCGGCGCGTGGAGTGACCCCTCTGCGTCTCCTGCCACATGGTGGCGTATGACCCACGGTGTTTCTGGCTTTATTTTTATTTTTTTTTTCGTACCACATCACGAGTGGGTACAGGAAGGGGCCACTTTTTTCGCGCGAGTCTCAAGGGCAGTTTTCTAATTTAAATAATACGTAGGAGTGTTGCGTGACAGAAAACACGCTGAAGCTCCTCCGAGATCTACGTGTCATCAGAGGTAAATGGTGTGCATAAATAGTTCACTGTTATTACCGCGAAACGTGAATGGCGAGTGGTTGAGTGGTCTAGCGCAGCATGCTGCGGAGGAAGGGGTCACTGGTTCGAATCCCCGGTCGGGGGGTCTCGAAATATTTTTCTTCCGAATTAGTTTACATTTGGCCTTATATATATATATATATATATATATATATATATATATATATATATATGCATTTACATATCCGGGACATCACAGCGACGTCAAAAATCCGCCGAGTATGTCCGTATAATTGCTATAACAATAACAAAAAAATAAATGAATTACCGGCATGAAGTACTTCGGGCCCTGTCAATGGATGGGAAAGTAGTTTAAAGGAGCACAAGGTAAATGTGAATATACTGTGGCTTGCGGCACCTTTCATCAAAATTTTGAGCAACCTCCACGCCGTGTGCTACACAGCTGTGCTGGTCATCCACCTCCACGGACTTAAATGGCTCATGATTATTTTTATAAGTGCCAGTTTAAGTTACAGCTTGTCCCATCTCTCCCAGATATGTTCAATTATGCTCTTCTATATTTTCGCACTCTCTTCTTTTTCTATTTTAGGGACGAAGCACCTTAGGGTCAAGGCTTGTCCGTTGTGCGCTGTCCGTTGTCCGGCACAGCACATGCAAGGTGCCCACTATACGCTATGACGATGATGTTCAAGAATAAGAGCTTTAGCACATGCAAGGTACCCGATGACGATGACGATGCCATCTCGGCACAGCACATGCAAGGTAGCCCACTATACGCCATGACGTAATGAGGACGCTGATGACCATAAAGAATAAGCGCGTTCCAGACCAACACATTCTCTTTCTGCCAAGGATGACAATGATCCTGAAAGCGCTCTCGCCCGCGAAAAGGCAAAGCGGCAACGCCGATAACAAGCTGCTACTCTGGTGGCGAGAGCGCGGCATGCGCGGCTCACCATCTACGTTGACGAGAAGCTACTCCGGCGGCGAAAGCTCGGGAAGCAGCGGCAAAGCGGCAACCTCGACAACAAGCTGCTACCCCGGTAATTGAGGGCGCCGGGAAGCGATGGCTAAACTGCAAAGCACATTGTATATACTGTAGACACGCGTTGTCACTCATTTACATGCGCGAGTGGGCAATGCCAAGGGTGATTTACGCTGAGAACGATCCCCAGTGCTTCGCCCACTCGTCATGATTCACTTGGTGGAGATGCGTAGATTTTTTATGCAAACAGACCGTTACACGTGTAGCCACTGCTTTGCGCTAGTTGCCTAGAATGTTCTCGGATCGTTCTCAATTACTTCAGAATTGTACTCTACGTCTGCTCGCACAACGCGAAAAGTGTTTATTATGTAACTGACGTGGTCACCGGCGATAACGCTCGCATTGTCGACACCACATGTATAAATAAAAACCAGCCTTACCGCATAGATTATTAATGACAGCGGAGTACTGTCATTGCCACTATCAGTGTACAGTGCGTATTGCCTGCATTTTGACTTTTCATTTGCATGGCATAAGCTCTCGAAATCAAGAGCGTTCATCTGTACCAGCGCGCATGTTCCGATCACTTCACCATCGCGATACGGGACAATAAAAAGGCCTTGGTCGAGAAGCGAGGTTGTGACTACCCGGCACACTAATCCCACAAACAGGCAGTTGCATTCCTTCATATTGTGCGTATTAGATATTGTCGCT
This sequence comes from Rhipicephalus appendiculatus, assembly GCA_030522465.1. NCBI lineage: Eukaryota > Metazoa > Arthropoda > Arachnida > Ixodida > Ixodidae > Rhipicephalus > Rhipicephalus appendiculatus. The sequence continues at coordinate 15,629 of JALIZH010012347.1, read as the reverse complement.
TTTGTCTTTTTTTTTTGTAGCCATTTGTTTCTCCCTGTTGCCTTCATTGTTCATTTCATTCAGCTCTTTTAGGTAAAGCCGATGCATTTGATGTTTCAGTGACTGCAGTTAGAAGCTTTCCTTGTTCTAAGATTGAGAGAAAAAATGAATACCCAGCAGATAAACGAAGAAAATGCATACAACAAGCACCCATTACTTCCACACTGCATTACGGAGGACATAAAAGATAGTGGTAGCCTAACTTGCTTCCCCTCTCTCTTTCAAAGAAAAAAAGCGGATACCTATTTAGTACAGCTAAAATTGAACACATAACTGTTATTATACGCGCGCGAACGTCACGTTTATGCACTAAACTGCACCAACCAAAACGGCATACAAATGTTTCTGGCTTGGTTATTGCTATACCGTTGTTGCTAAAAAATATAAGCACTCAATACTTTCCCATATGGTCAGTCGCGCGCACGTTGCCCGTTAGACTTTCCGTAAACCAAGTTAAGTAACGCACTTCGTATAGAAACATGTTCATTCCCTTGCACATTAAAAAAAATGATTGAACATAACGTAAGTTTTGTCGTCACTCTTTCAGCACTGTTTGAATCTTTGCGGCCATTTAACCCAATATCCGCTTTCCGGTTGCTCTGGATCATGTACCATTGCACTTTCGCTTCTAAGACCCTTTCTTCTGGACATTCTACTTTGTTGGGAAGCTGCAGACAGTAGCTTCTTTCTCAAGCTTTGTCGTAGCATTGCGTATCGTTGCGTGGTTCAGAGCGACGAACTCGCCTGAACGCTCCAACGAGCAAGTCTGTACGAGCAAGTCTGTTGGGCATCGCCACAAAACAAATGATGCCGTGAATGTTTGGAATTACAGACAATGGTCTGATAAAAAAAAAAAGCAGAGGGGCAGGTCCTTATTGCATGCTCTATGGGCATTAAAGCGAGAACAACCGGGTTTTCAATAGTTTGTAGGGGTGAAATATTGACCATTCATGCAAGCACGGGGGGGAGCTCATGCGTAGGGTTTCCTTCTAAGACAGGCGATGACCCGGAAACGGCGAGTTGGCCACGGCATAGACCGCCTGTGCGGGAGAAAATGGTGGAAATTTTGTTGAAACACCGCAATGGCGACAGGAAGGAAGTTTGTTTTAAGAGAAATATTTGCTGCAGAAGGTGCGGCAGCATATGTAATAGATAACAGTACATAGTGCAAGTGCACTTGAGAACAAAGTTCGTGCAGCGCAAATAGACGGAAACAAAGGAGAGCCCGAGAGGCATCTTTAATGACACCGTGTTCTGTGTTCATACGTGTCCGTTTTTTAAATGCGAAGCATTTCTTAGCGAACTTCGGCGACTTTGAGCGTATCTATCTAATCTATCTATCTATCTATCTATCTATCTATCTATCTATCTATCTATCTATCTATCTATCTATCTATCTATCTATCTATCTATCTATCTATCTATCTATCTATCTATCTATCTATCTATCTATCTATCTATCTATCTATCTATCTATCTATCTATCTATCTATCTAGCCGCCTACGACTTTTTGCTCTCCTGGACCGTATCGTAAATAGGATTTATGCCAAAATTGGTATGGCATAAGCGTGACTATATGACGAACATGAATGGCTGGTCATATCATGAAAATCATGACTACTTACTTATGAAAAGTATCATTTACACGTCATGGCCATAGTGCTCCTGAGGCCGTTTTCTTAACTTGATATATCCTAAAATTGGTACGATGAGACATTTGAGCATGACCAACATAAATGACAGGTGGTAATATGAAAATCATGACCTCCATGTGATGTACAACATGATTTACATGCCACGCAAATGACGCGCGCACGGTCGTTTCGCTAGCTTGATTTGCACCAAATTTGGTATTGAACGACGTGATTGTATGACGAGCATAAATGACAGGTGGTAATATGGGAATCACGGCATGTCATGCGCGGCATGACTTGCATGCCATGCTCACGGCACACTCGCGACCATTTCGCTAGCTCGATATACACCAAATTTGGTACTAAGGCGAAAGCCTTTAATGTCTCATGCTCACGTCCGTCCGTCCATCCATCCCTCAGGCGGTGCCCTGGCACGGTGCCAGGTGGCCGCCGGAGCACGCAAACGAACGCCGGTAGCGTCGGACTCTACAACGCTCGCGCTTTGCTTGCGTAGCGTCGCTGTGCCCAGCGTGTCCAATCATGCAAGGAGGGAGAGGCGCGATTCGCGTTCCGTTCTGACCAACCCCGTCTCAATGGGCACAGGCGTTCGCGGAACACACTTTGGAATCCGCAAAGTATCCATCAATTTAAGCGCTGGAACGAGGATGGCGTCTGCACGATGCGCAAAGCGCTAGAATACAAACGCATGCGAAACGGAGGCAGATTAGTCTCGCGTCTCCCTGCGATTCGCGTTAAAAATTAAAAAATGAAAAGACGCACACATTCCGTTTGTGTGCCATCCCCCCTGAGAGTGTAAAAAAAAATCACACCATCTCCCGCTAAAGGGAACCATGTGTAGATGTGAAGCAGCGGGCGCTAACGCTTACACTGGCGGCGGCGTTGACGCTGGCGCTCATCGCAGCGTTGCGCAGGAGAGAAAACTGGGGAGGCGCAAAGCAGGCAGTGATGGAGCAGTGTTTCCTACTGGAACATGCCAATCGCTGCTAATGGGCAATGAGAGACAGAAGACTCCGACTGGACACAGAGACCCGCACTCCGCTTTTAGTTAACGCGCAAGCTGCGAATTTTTATTGTTCAACAACGCACAGGAGAAATCTTCCACCGGCACCACCTTGGAGGTCAAGATCCATTGCTATATATACGGGATGGCCAGTGAACGGTTGTGCAGCGCGAGCAGTCGGTTTTTTCAACCAAGAAACTCGCTAGCAGACGCTGCCTGCGTCGGCGTCGCGAGGCGAGAGAGGGGGAAGCGGAGGAGAGGAGAGAGAGGGGGGTGACACGCATGCGCAGTGGGAGTGTGAACGCCGTGGGCAGGGATGCGTAGAGGAGAGAGGGGGGAGCGTAGGAGAGGAGAGAGAGGGGGGGACGCGCATGCGCAGGGGGAGTTAGACGCCGCGGGCAGGGATGGAGAGAGGGGGGGAGTGTAAGAGGGGAGAGAGGAAGGGAGGCGCATGCGCAGTGAGGGTGTGGTTGCCGTGGGGAGGGACGCCTAGAGGAGAGAGAGGGGGAGAGGAGGTTTTTTTTATTTTTATTGTTTCTTTAACTGTTTGCGCATGCGCAGTAAGGGTGGGCACGCGGCACACCACCACCACCACCACCACCACCACCACCACCACCACCACCGGATTAAGCTTCGCCATAAGATGCTTCACATCTAAAAAGACATGACATAGTCAGTCGAATGGCCACAAGCTTACGCCGAACACACTTTGGAATGCTCAAAGTGTCCTTCAATTTTTGCGTGACGTTCGGTATAGGACAGACATAAATGATAAGTGGTAATAAATAAATCGTGACATGTCATGTGCAACATGACTTGCATGCCACGCTCATGGCACTCTCGTGGCCGTTTCACACCAAATTTGGTATTGCGTGACGTGTCGGTATGAAGATCATAAATGATAAGTGGTAATAGGGAAATCGTGACATGTCATGTGCAACATGACTTGCATGCCGCGCTCACGGCCGTTTCGCTAGCTTGATATACACCAGAATTGGTATTGAGTGACGTGGCTGTGTAGCGAACATAAGTGGTAGGTGGTAACATGGAAATATTGGCAAGCATGTCATCTACAATGCCATATACGTGCAACGCTCATGGTGCGCTTGCGTCCAGTTCGCTAGCTTGATATACGCCAAAATTGGTATTGCGTGTTGTGACTGTATGACGAACATAAATGACAGGTCCTAACATGTAAATCATGACAATTATGCAGAGCATGATTTGCTCCTTGCTGGCTGCTTCGCATTAAGTCGATTCCCACAGTGCGTGGGATCTGCCGGACTTCTTTTTCTTTTTTTTCTTTTTTTTTTCTTTGTCGCAGAAGATTTGTATTGCAAAAATGCATCTGCACGATTTTTCGCTCTCGAAGCATGTCGGCGAGCGCCAGTCGACATGCCTGGCGTGCCAACGACCGGCGATCAAAGAAGAAACACCTGCTCTCGGGGCTGTGACACGAGAGTACAAAAGCGTTTTTTAGTCTATCCGATAACGCAAAGGCGTAGCGTAGTGCCGAATAACAGGCGCCGCCGCCGCCAGGTCAAGTGGCGCCAGCTATGGAGGATAAAAAACAACTGACAAACACGTAATATATGTCCTCCGAGATTTCGGGAGCGCCCATCGCCCCTCGCTAAGCCTACAGCATCGATTATTTCAGTATGTTTCGGAAACGGTGCCGAATCGACGTAAATACATTGCCGTCAAACCTTAAGGACATGAACTAAAGCAAATAAAAGCACCAATTCGTACCTAATGAGCTACAGAGTCCAAGACGGTGACTTGATAGATTCTAGGTGGACTGCAACCGTTTTCAGCGCGCGGCCATGTTTTCAGGGCGTGGCCTGTGCATCAGCTTCTCCGCAATGCATGGTTGCTAGCGGTGTTTGGAAAACAAATGCGCAGCTCTGCTACCTTATGGTAGCATATACAGTAACTCTAATCAAGATTAAACATTGAACATATGAACTTTGAGCCGATAGATCCATCTCATAAATAGCCACATTGTTTTGTTTTTTTTTCAATGTACGTGACTTAAGACCCGTGGTGCTCATTATCCTTCTGACAGTGGTTAATTAGTTTCATCATTAAAGTGCCAATCGCAGGGTTTAATGTCCGCGATCGATGATTGACCATTTTTTCAAACCACGTTTTGTATGACATATGGTGCTCAGAGGAGCTATGAACTCTCCTTACCAGAAATAATATGGCTGCAGTGGCATGACTTCTGTATTTCTTCACAAGGCCCAGGAAATCCAGAGGGACATGAAAATATAACAACCAGGGGAAAACAACCGCAGCAGCATCAACTCCTATGACAGTTTGTGCAAAATACTTTTCGTAGGGGGGAATTATGTTGCAATGCCTAGGAGCGTGTTGACGTACACATTGCTCAAAAGGGGGGGGGGGGGGGGGGGGCTTTCAGAGAAACGCAGCCACCCCCCGTTCTGCTTCGGCATACCCCCCCCCCCCCCCTCTCCCACCTTCTCGGCACAGGTCCTTCAAGTGCCGAAGTACAGCCTGCGCATTTACTTTCCCCTTGAGCCTCACTCATCAGTTACCCTCAGAAGCTTTCGTTTGCAAGTAAAGATACGATCCCAGAGACGATCTTACCGATTTTAACGTTATACGGAACTTCACGGTGATGGCACAAATGCGCCCGAGAGTCTATATCATTGATATAGCAATAAAATAAAAATTTAAGTGAACGTTATATGGAAAGCCTACAAACAGAGGTAACAAGCTTTCTAAAATATCAGCCTGATGTTCTCGTACGTCGTCATGTCACGGTAGTTAAAATGCACGTTAATGTATGACCATTAAGTAATTTTTGTTGTGCTTTCCTTTTCGTTCCCTGCAGTGTACATATATCATCACACAACAAGTTTTGCTTGCAGGTTTAGAGCTGTGTTTGTTTTTTCACCGAGCTCCAAGCTTTCAACATCTTTTATACTATCAAATGTACTTTGCTGCTGAAAATGTTGAGTGCACAGGAGCAAACTGTTGGAATCTTGAAAAAAAAAATGAAATGCTCAGGATTTATTTCAACAGCTTCCAACTTCCAATTGCGGCAATATTTAACATTCAGGTTGCTGTAACAGAACCCACGGGAAATCCTCATGACGAGTAATGTATCAAAATGCAAACCTGATATGTCATTTTAGGATCCGGCAAATACTACAAATCAAAAGTTACTCGTAATCAACACAACGTTCATGCTGCGGAGTACACTGTATATTGCACGAGCGCATAAACACGGTGTTTCATTACTGCGCCAGAATATTAGGACCGCGAAAGGAAACATTTCTCCGGTTATTCTGCTTTCAGAGACGAATCAGTGGTGTCACTAACGTCCTCAATCTCTGCAGTGTGACTACGTACTGTACACAACCTTACAGTTCCTGACTCACTGTCGATTCCGAAAACGTCCGACTGTCTGTAAAAGGAAACTAAAGAGGTATGGGACAAACCGAAAGTCGTCTCGGCTGATCCGAATAGATCAAAGGTGAGACTTCTATACAAGTATTGTATATATTCTTGTAAATATACTTCCTTTCAAGCAAGACTCCCAGAAATTAGGCTGTTGCCTATACTTGTACCGAGTAGCCTACAGAATTACACTGCACTCGCATCGGCCAACCGGAAATCACCATGTGTCTTCATCCCGCGCGTCCTTCAAAGGAACTTGATGGCATCTCGTGTCGGAGGCTTTGAAGACGCAATGAGAAAGCGTCAGGGGCTGACTCTACGAAATATTTGAAAAGACAGTTACAAGCTTTCGAAAGGAAACATCGCAAACATCTGTTTTATCGCGAACATTTTACAGAACTTTACTTCTTCAATGCCGCAATGTGTTTGCCTTTCACAAGCAGCACTCGGTCAAAAGCGAAAGGCAGATGTCATGATTGATGTATTAAAGAAGGAAATTGCTCGAATGGGCTTCAAATTGCAACCCTATATAAAGCTCGAAAGTATAACATTCTGCCGTTTGAAAAGAAGCCGGGAGAAGTCGTTTTATTGTTGGAATGCAGCATTTATAAAACTAGGTGTACATGGTGATAGTGTGCACCTAGCTTTATAAGCACTGAAATCTACAGGGAATATTGCACCTTCCTATTACTGCCCCTATGATATGCGTTCTGACGGGTGATTGTTCTATTTCGACAGAATATAGGAGATGACAAAGAATTGCGCATGCACACAAACCTTTTCTTCCAAATTAGAATCTTGAATATTTTTTGCGCCAATTTTAACACTTGCAGAACGGTCGAGTTATGCTATCACCAGTTCTGGCACAGCGCTTTCTCTTAGATGTATTCACGTGATAGGGTCGTCATTTCGCAAATTCTCGCATTCTAATCTAAACAGTCATTTTTTTCAATAAAATATCAATTGCTAGTCAGCGCCGTGCTGTCCGTTTTCCTTCTATTGTCCTCGTGTGTGTTGCGCTGTAACCGAGTGAAAAAATGAATCCCAACTAATTGGCCCAACTTGCCGTTTTGATGCTAATCTAAACATTCCGAGCACCTCATCTAGAAAAATTTTATGCGCACCACATTACGTGTACGCTCTAAAAACACACGGCAATAAAAGAAATCTCTCGTTCTCCTTCAGTTCACGCCTCTGGCGAATTTCTAATATTATTCGTCAGGTTTCATGTTCATCCAGGCCTTTTCTAGTATTCATCCTAGCTTGTTATATATCTCTGATACGAAAGTTCGTAAGCATGTCCGAAAAGCATAGCAGTAAAGTTTTCCTACCACAAATGAGCCTTGCAATGCATGTAGGTAACAGGATTGCGGCAATACAGTACAGTCGGTACTTGCAATTTATATGTCTCCTGCCTAGAAAAAAACGCAGGAAAATTTAAACACGAAAGTTTTTTTATGCCGGGGTCCACCACGGCTCCACTGACGTATTAAGGCGAAAGCCTTTAATGTCTCATGCTCACGTCCGTCCGGTGTCCGTCCGTCCGGTGTCCATCCGTCCGGTGTCCGTCCGGCGTCCGTCCGTCCGTCCGGCGTCCGTCCGTCCGTCCGTCCGGCGGTAGTGCTGGTGGTGTGCGTCCTCAACACCCTTAATGCACATGCGCGAACCCTCCCCACGCACCTCCTCTGCTGTGCTTCCCCTCTCTTTCCTCTAGGTATCCCTCCCGCCCGCGGCGTTTACACACCCATTGCGCATGCGCGTCCCCTCCCCCCTCTCTCCTCTAGGCATCCCTCTCCGCGGCGTCTACACCCTCACTGCGCATGCGCGTCCCCTCCCCCATCTCTCTCCTCTAGGCACCCCCCCCCGCGGCAACCACACCCCCCAATGCGCATGCGCGTCCCCTCCCCCCTCTCTCCTCTCCTACGCTCCCCCCTCTCTCGCCACGCAACGCCGACGCAGGCAGCGTCTGCTAGCGAGTTTCTTGGTTGAAAAAACCGACTGCTCGCGCTGCACAACCGTTCACTGGCCACCCCGTATATATGGCAATGGATCTTGACCTGCAAGGTGGTGCCGGTGGGAGATTTCTCCTGTGCGTTGCCGAATGATGAAAAATTCGCAGCGTGCGCGTTAACGAAAAGCGAACTGCGGGTCTCTGTGTCCAGTCCGAGTCTTCTGTCTCTCATTGCCCAGCAGCGATTGGGATGTTCCAGTAGGAAACAACCGTCCATCACTGCGTGCTTTGCGCCCCCCAGGTTTCTCTCCTGTGCAACGCTGCGATGAGCGCCAGCGTCAACGCCGCCGCCAGTGTAAGCGTTAGCGCCTGCTGCTTCGCATCTACACATGGTTCCCTTTAGCGGTGGATGGTGTAATCTTTAAGGCGAAAGTCTTTAATGTCTCATGCTCACGTCCGTCCTATGTCCGTCCGAGCTTCGTCCGGCGTCCGTCCGTCCGTCCGTCTGTCTGTCTGTCTGTCTGTCTGTCTGTCTGTCTGTCTGTCTGTCTGTTCGTCCGTCCGTCCGTCCGTCCGTCCGTCCATGTCCGTCCGTCCGTCCATCCGAGCTATGGCACTGAGCCAGGTGGCCGCCGGGATGCGCAGACGGACGCCGGCCGCGTCGGACTCTATAGCGCTCGCGCTTTGCTTGCGTAGCGTCGCTGTGACCAGAGTTTGCAATCATTCTGACCGACGCCGTCTCAATGGACCCAGGCGTTCACGGAATACACTTTCCAATTTACAAAGGGTCCGTCAACTTAAGAGCTGGAACGCGGATGGCGTTTGCACGATGCGCAAAGCGCGAGAAAATACTAACGCATGCGAACGGAGGAAGATGAGTCTCGCGTCTCGCTGCGATTCGCGGTAAAAAATTAAAGAAAACACGCACCCATTAGGTTTGTGTCTTATGCCACTGAGAGTGTAAAAGAAAAAAGACATGGCATAATCAGTGGAATGGCCACACGCTTTCGCCGAACACACTTTGGAATGTACAAAGTGTCGTTCAATTTTTTTCCGTCTCGGATATGATGGAAAATATAAACTGACAGATTGCAAAGAAAAAAACTAGAAGAAAAAGTTCTGTCTCTGGGCGTCGAATTTACGATCTGTCGCGCCGCAGCGCGTAGCGCGATACCATTTAGCCTAAGAGCGTACGTTGTCCAACGTACTAACGGCGAGTTATTTATACACACCATATACCGTTGGCGGTCCTCGGAGCTCGACGACTTCAGCGTGTTTTTGTCATTACTAGCGTGATGGCTCGAAGGTGGCGCGGAGGGCGCGCCTTAAAGGTCGTCGCCCCTCTCGTTGAGAAGCGTGCGCGCCTCCACAGGGCGAGGTCGCTCGTGTGCCTGCGCTTATATTGTGATTAGGGCGCTTTGTACGTGATTGGGGCGTTACAGTGGTGAAAGAGTGTATGAAGGTCACTTCGCTGGCTGCAGCGGCCGCGTTCACAAAAGGAGCGCGCTGCTCACACGCGAAGTAACAATTGTGAGAGTTCGCGCTCGTCCTCTGTATACTTGTGCGTTCGTTCCGTGCTGCTTCTTTGCGTTTGAGCAGCGCGCGTTAAATCTCCAGCTGTGACACTTAGTGCGGGCTAATCCTGTGTATGCTAATTTCGTACGTCCTTTCAGCTTCAGGTGCGCGCTGCAAGTTCCGATCTGCTTGCCGTTCTTTGCGTGACATTACAATTTGTTGCTGTAGTATTCATTGCTTCGCCCTTGTGGCATAACAATGCACAATAAACACTCCACTACCTCTGTGAAGACACGTTTCACTTTCATGTTATACCGATTCCTATGACAGAGGGAGCAGCCATGTTTTTTTTTATTTAATGCGTCATTAAAAAAGTAAGGGCAAATATTGAGCTCTGGTTTTATGAAATGTTATTAAATTGTTTCCTTTTGTTTGAAATTTCTTGCAGTTTTTCAAAGATGAAGTTGTCCGACTGCGATTATTTATACGGCAGTTTATAGAATTAAGCGTGCTTTTCTACGTTCCACGTTTTGTATCGTTTATGAATTTAACGACATTTCGTGGAGAGCTTTTAAATCAGAAAAAAAAAACAGAGTGCAAACATGCGCACTCATAATTTTAGGTTATGTGTTGATGGAAGTTATGTCTCTCAACAGGTACAACTTCAAAACACACAAAAGAAATGAACCATCGCAAAATTGGCTCAACTGACTTTGGAGCAGAATTCTAGTCACGTAGATGATGCACTTTTTGCAGTTGAGCTGAGAATATCAAACCTCGATAACTAGGTTGGAAATTCTAACACTGTGCCCGGGAAGAGATTAATATGAAAACATGTTATTCCCAAGTAAAGCTGCAATGGGGGGCTAGTTGGCGCGAACACATGGCTTGTTCGCGCTGCCAGGAACTGGACGAACTGCACGTGAAGACACCCTGTGTGTGTGTCTTCTCTTATGTAGTTCGTCCAGTTCCTGGCAGCGCGAGCAAGCCATGTATGTTATTCCCACCTCTTATTGCTCCTCTGTTGTTACATTGTTGTTTTTTTTTTCAGTCAAAACTTAACATTCCTCTCATTCCTGCAAAATTATGCATATGGGCAACCCAATTTTATTCTTGCGTTTGCTACTTTTCTGCTGATTCATTAACGAGACCCAATTATTCATCCATAGTTGATTGCGAGATGCTTTCACTTGGTTTTTAGGCCAACATAATGGCACCACTCATTTTTATACTTTCTCTGCACTTCAATGATTTGCCGGCGTACATCTACATTTTTGAAGGTCATTTTCATTTGAAAAGTTTGTTTCTTGACACAGCGCCTTTACTAAATTTCAACTAATAAATGTAATTAGCAAACTGAACACAGGAATATAGGTGATGTGTAACCTGTCTATTCATTTAGGTAATTTCATTTCTCTTTTACCGTTCACCAGCGGCCGGCCAATAGCGCCAATTGCGGGGGAGGAAGGAATAACATGTGAATAAAATGGCAAATCTCCTGCTCCTAGAGCTCTTGGAATCCATTTTCAGCAGCCGTGAAAAGATGCCTGAGAGCTAAGCAGACACCTGCATTACAAAATGTTGTTGCAGTTGTGTGGAAGCTGCAAATGAAATAATTTCCACGAAAACTGACTGAAAGTTAAAGAAACGCTGTACGTTTCTTGCATCAGAAAACTGTGCGCTGTTTAAGACAGCTTTAAAACGCGGCTTAATCGTAGGCTGCACATGCGAAAGGTGGAAAAATATGCAGTGGCGTTTTTGCGCGCGTCCTACGTATTCTCAGTCATGTCTTGGTTAAGAATGCGCACAGAATAAACGTTGAAATATAGCAATCAGCATATTTCTTGTTTCTTTTTCAAAGCTACCTCATATAAAGTTGCCATTGTAGTTGTGAATGAAGGCTCTATTGGGTGATGACCACCCTTGAGTGCGCTTAATAACAATAAGTGTTGCTGTCTTACGGGCAAAGCCAGGATATGATAAAGACGCATGCTATGGTGTGGGGCTCCCGAAATTTCACGCAACTGGAGTTCTTTCGCGCAACTAAATCTAAAGACACGGGCATCTGACACCTCACCGCCATCAAAGCATGATCTAGGGGATCGAACCTTGAGTGCACATAAGTAAAGGCATTCGCCTACTAAACAATTATTTGTGCTGTAGCCCATTGTGTACCATGGAGATTTCCAGGCTACTCCTCTTCTCTTACACAATAATTTGCGTCACGAAGTTATAAATTCGAATAAAGTAATACTCACTACGAAAAATTTGCATTCACGAAAGCAATCTACACAGGTAATAAAATATATCCAGGTGTCAACAACAATGTTCACAAACAAGAAACGTAAGAAACGTTGGTAATTTGCAGCGGGGTTCTTCCTACAGTGCTTTATAGAAGCCGATCACACAACAGTCACAGGGCACTAGCCCGCACCTTAAACACAGCTGTCATGAAACACGAAAAACAACGCGAAACATATGACCAGTATTATCCCAATGCGAAAAATAATTGTTGATGTGAATCAGTATCCTTCTGATATTCCTGAATTTTCTAAAACCTGCACTAGTACGGGTGCAGCGATGTTTTGAGGAGTTTCTGTTGGCCGTAACCCAAAAACTTGTGGTAATGATAGCGACCGTGTATTAGTGTTGCAGAACTATCGGAAAATTGACTATCGATAACATCGATAGTTTCCTTTGAACTATCAATAGTGTAAAGAAACTATCGATAGTACAACTATCGATACTATTATCGATAGTGCAATCGATAATAATCTCAGTAGTAGTAATGTCCGCGGCGGTCGCATTTCGATGGAGGCGAAATGGCAGAGTCCCGCGTACTGTGCGATGTCAGTGCGCGTTAAAGAACACCAGATGGTCTAGATTTCCGGAACCCTCCACTACGGCGTCCCTCATAATCATATCGTGGTTTTGGGACGTTAAACCCCAGGTATTAGTAGTAGTAATGTCGGTAGTATTACTACCGACATTACTCTCAATAGTATCAATAGTGCTTTGAATAACGCTGCTATTGGCGGCCGGGGCGAAATTTTTAGGCGAAATAAGTATTCCAGCAGTGAAAATGCGACAATACGTCCATCAAAAATTTATATTGAAAAGTAAGCACTTGCACCTTACAATTAACAAACCTATTTCTTGATATTTTGACTTCAGAATTACAAAATTCGACATAAATTTGAAGGCGCACAGTACCGTCAATTCCAACTGTCTCGTTTCCTGTACACTATCATGTGTCAGCGAAAGATCATGCCGAAGGAGCGCAAGCTTGTCAACGTTCGTGCCCTTCAGCCGGCTCCTCCTCCTCCAAACTCTCGAGGAATGAATTTAATGCTGCAATGAGTTCATGCAGGTGATTTTATACGAATGGCCACAGTATAAAACTATCGATAGTATCGATAGTGTGAACTATCGATAGCGCTATCGGTAGTTTCTTTTATCATCGATAGTTGGATATTAGAGAACTATCGATAATATCGATAGTGCCACCGATAGTTCTGCATCACTACAGTCTATCCAATCTATTTAGTTTGTCTAAAAATTTTCACGGTTCAATTTACTGATAGCGGAGCATCATAGTCACCAGTCCAACTCGTCGGATTGTGTACGCACGTTGCTTGACCATTTTCTTAAGACATTTTTGACCATTTGACCATTTTCTTAAAGCATGCCTCCACCTGAAATATAATCAGTATGACGCTGCGTCGCTGACTGCGGTTGTGTCAATGACTGGTTTCTTGCGGCATGTCAAGTTTTTGTACGGCCTTTAAAAAGTCTAACAGAGACGCGTAAATTAACACGTCTGCAACTAAGCGCAAACTTGGGCTGATTAACCTAGCAAATTGTCTGGACGATTTTCCCAGCTTTTTTAGGTTGCGCGTCGGTGCGCTATCGATTGTTTTCACAACAAAATGACAAAAATGAAAGTTTGCATTGAGTGATACCTGAATTTTCTTGTAAGTCTTAATATAAAAAAACAAGCACAATCTAGGATCACCGAATATAATAACAAAGCTTGGCGCGCCCTAAATGGGCTTTTAGCAGAAATTTTAAGGTAGGTGAATTTGTTTTTAGACAGTAAACTACGATATGATTTGGAAAGTGTGAAAGACAAAGCATCGCCTAAATGAAACTTTTTTTTATTCCAAACAGCTGTTGCAAAGACCGCCTTAAAGTACGATATGGAAGTCCTCTGTTTTTCATTTTAAAGCTCAACCATGATCCTAAATGCACCTGATAATGTTTTGTTAACAAGCCAAAGTTCTGAGTCTTCACAGAGACGTGAAATAGATATCATGATGCGCAGCTATCCAAGAGAGAGAGAGCGAGAGATCAAAAAGTAACGTTTCATTTACGATTGTCCCTGGTAATTAAATTCTTTGACGGCGTGATTGTTAGCGGCTTATTCGGATAACAGGATAACAACAATTCATGCGACAATAGTATTTAAGGTAGTAAAGTTTTTAGATGTGTTCCGTTTACCAAGCTAGTAAAACGAATATGTAATTTACGTTGCTAAATACTGTGAGTCTTTAAATATAAGAAGCACCTGAGGACCACTCGGTACGTCATATTAATGGCTCTATATAATCCTTGTTGAGGAGATTCCCACCACGCCAACCTCCTTTCACAGAATATTGCGCGCCCAGATTACCCATTTCAGTCGTCGCCGACGTAGGCGGGCATTAATTACCCTTGAGGAGTTCTAAATTTCAAAGATTGGCGGGAATTTTTTCACAACACAAGTATTCCCGTTTATACTCGCACCTTCGCCCCGGAAAGATGTAAATCTTACTTAATTAACTCGTCCGGGATTCAGGAAGCACAATTTTCATAAGCCGCTGGCGCTGGATTGCCACGTCTTCAGTTGAGGACTTAAGTTGGTTTAACGCGACAGGAAATTAATTGAGCCTAGTTTCGCAGCGTGGTGAACATTCACAGCAGGAATGTTTGTACGGGGGGCGAATGTAAGCTTAGATGGTTCCTGAAGTCCACACGTACTAAGTGTTTGCATGTTTTTTTTCAAAAATTGAACGAATGTTTTTCAAACTACATTCCTGCTGTGGACTTTGCTTGATTAAGATGGCCTGGCATTTCAATCTTAGCGACGCCCACTGAATTTAAATGACACTTGTACATTTATTGAAATATTTCCGTCATGGTGACCCAGCAGCAAAATAATTCCCGATTCTCATGGTGATGACAAAGCGGACGCCGATATAACCAGCGAACTCAGGGGTAAATATGGGTAAGTCAGGGGTAAGTACAAAAATATGCATCGTAAATTCAATACAAAAATATGCATCGTTAATCTTACCGTGATGTGGTAACACATTTGGCTTTCGCAGCTTTGTTTGGACGGTCATGTTTGACTGTTTTTCTTGGTGACGTTTTCGTCATATTGATAAAAAAAAGGAGACGCGTTTTCGATTTTTCTTTTCGATGTCTCACCTTAGCACAGGGTTGTTGGCCACTTATGTTTAGGGAATAATTACATTGAATCACTCAGGAAGGGATATTAATGAGAACTAACAGATAATGATGCCAAGGAAAGTATAGGGGATGTTATTACAAGTAATTCTAATGTAAATGTGAAGAAAGAAAAGTGGACGAAATGAAAATTTGCAGGCGTTACAAGGGTAACTTCACTTAAATAAGCTATTTATTTATTTATTTAGTTATTCAACATACCATCGGAGCCTATTCGTATAGATGGGAGTGGTAACAAGAAAACAGGTCAATACAGTAAACGGCAGTAAATGAAGCAGAACGAAAATGCATACAAAAACAAGTCCCACACATATTTCAATTTCAATTTCAATTGGCACGTCTGTTGAATTCGCTCGTCTATTCCACAAACCCAAGATAGGGAGTAACTCCTGAACAATTTTTGAAGAGCTGACTGTTCTTTACTGGTCCCTTAATTAAGCGCTGGAGTGTTAATGAATTCTGCGCTTACTTGTATGTTGCCTCCTCGAGAATTGCTGAGTGATAGAGCTCAATGTGGCATTGCTGCAGCCACTG